>JABASM010001023.1:5102-16914 GCA_019776545.1 Brachystomella parvula | reverse complement strand
GGGGGGGGGGGGGGGGTAGACTGAAATAATTCTGAAGTGCCTTTAATCTCTTTTCTTTTCTTTGTTTAAAAATGAAGTGAGTCACTCCCTTTGTTTTCTTGGCTCATGACTCTGAAATCTTTTTTTTTCTTCCTTCTCGACTGTTTGACTGTAGTCACTTTACTCCAATGTTTGTTGTAAACTGAACAATTGGATGAAGAAATGGAGATAAGAGTCCATTTCTTCCTCGTCACTTTGTCAAATCCTTTTGTCTTCCCCTGCTTTAACCGTGGTGTGGTACAAAGGGAAAAATCTTTATCGGTCAGTTTCCTCCTTGTGACCGCAAGACATTTATTTTCGGCTGGAGTTTTTTTTTTGACGGCTGGGGTTTTTACATTCTGTTTCCTGATTGGCTCTTAATAATTTTTCCCAAGGAATTAAAGGTTCTCGAAACTCTGGGCAAAGTTCATATGTTGTGGTATTTAATCAGTCGCTGGGAAGGCCTCGCCTCGTACTCGTGTCCAGCTAGAGTCGCACTTTGCATAGGAAGAGTAAAAGACCCGGTTGTTTACCCTGCCCACCACCTCCACGGCGTAGGAATTCTCAATCCAGCGGAGTCCTGTGCTATCTCGGTGGGTTGTCCGATTTGGAATTTTGGCGACGAGTAACTTCTATTTTGGTTTTCGTGTTTGATTTTTTTTTTTCCTTTGAAGAAAAAAGTTTCAGTTCCTCAAGATCGTCATCAGTGTTTGTCCCGTGTGAATTCTCGTGTTTTGGACTGAGAGATTGTATTTAAAGAGGGTGGGGGCAGGGTTGAGGATTGAAGTCAGCATGGCTATGCGAAAAATCGGAAGATGATTCTGATTCTCTCCTTATTTATTTTTAGCGACTAGGATGAGGATGGGGGATTTTTTTGGACTGAGTGTGCCAGTTGGCTTGTACTTTCGGGGTTTTAAACAAGTGTAAAGGTCTGATAATACCCTGTATACTTGTGGACAAAGATAGAGAAATGACTTGAACATCGCAGATAGCAGAAGATCAAGTAGTCAACAGTACGAAAATCTTTGAATTTTCTGGATCATCATTTTTCTTTCTCGTGCTCAGGAAATCAGACGCTGATTCACACTGATAATTTTTTTTGTTGTGATTACAGACAGAAATTTATAGAAACCAAGTCTATTTTTGTGATATTATTGTGTGGGGATTTACTTGAAATTTGTTCTAAAATTTAAATTTGGAGAATTTCCGTCTGATTTTTGAGTGCTGTAACCCTGGAGGACCTTTATTTTGCCTCTGTGCTCGTCATCTACTGCTCCCTCCTCAATTTGACCCTCATGGCAAGCTCAGCGGTGAAAAATCGAGAATGTGAGGGTAATGGAAGTAGGCCACCGGCCCGCCGTTCTTTTTATGGCCGCTCTGCAACTTCTAGTATGAGCCAGCTCCTCTCTGACTCTGACGTGGTCAAGACCTGCACGAGCTTACTCCAGAGGCTAACTAATAAGAATCTTGGACTTGGAGATGGGGTAGGGGGTCCCAGCAGTTCTACCACTGCCGAGTCGGCGACAGCATCCCGTCCCCCGACAGAACGTCGAGAAAGCCTGTCAACCTTGGGAAATGGGCGGAAGAGCTCTCTGCACTCCCTGGGTGGGGTTCCTACCCCGTCGTCTTCTGATTACACGTTTGTCAAGTATAAGCCACCCCTGCCTGGAAGTGCTACAGGCCTGAGCTCAAACTCAACGGCAAAATCCCTGGGGTCAACAGCCCCTACCCCTACAAGCCCCCATGGTGACCCTAATTTAGGGGTTGTTGATGGGGAAGTCAAGCCACAGAGCCCCAAGTCCAACTTCTCGTATTTTGGGAATGAGAGACTCAAGGAACTGGAATTAAAATTCACGGAGCGGTACAATAGACTCTTCGGCCCGAAAGTAAACGATGGGGCAGGGCCAACTAGGCCCTTACCCCGACCCCCTACAGTAGTTACTCCGTCATCTGCTACAGCAGAGTCATCGGGTGAGGAATTTCGAGGGTATGGCTTGGCCAAGAGCGCTAGTACGAGTGGGGGTCCGCGAAGCCTCTACCCCACTCATACCCCATCAAACTCAACCTATACCCCACATCCTCCAAGTAGTGGAAGTACAAGTACACTGAATTCGGACTCTCACTACTCCTCACCGTACCTGAGGCCAGTGGGGTATGACCCCCTTCATCGCTCATATGATTCAAGGGGTGGAGCGGATGGGTCACTTTCTTCGAGGCGAAGTTATGGGGGTTTGGCTAAAAGTGCTAGTAGCAGTGTATTGATTACCCCTCCAGAGGAGCCGCCTAAGGCGGCCGGGGCATCCGGAAGGCAATATTACCCCTACGGATCGGCGGGAAGTGGGTCATCATATGGTTCAGCTGGTCGCTATACTGGGACTTTGACCTCTACCCCTAAAAACAGTAGTACTTTAGAGCCAGTGCCAGAGACTGCGTCAGCCACCCGTCGTGCAGAGTACCGTGAACGGGCCCGTGAGATTTCTACTGCCCTCTCAAGGTCAAATACAACTTACAACCTCCTCCCGAGAACCCTAGAATCTGAAGAGAGTGAAAAAATAGGGGAAAATGGGGACAGTGACTCATCTGTTGAAAGAGAGGGGAAGAGCCTGAGTAGGAAAAAATCAAATTCATATAAACTTCCTTCCCGCTACTACTACCGGAAATACAAGAATAAGAAAGAGCCCTCCCCAGTTGGGTCAAGCTCAAGTTCAGCTGTTGATGGGGTAGAGGAGGCCCCACTCTCAACCTCCCATGTTCTCGCCTATGACGCTACTCCGTCGCTGAAGAAAATGAAGGAAGGTGAAGAATCTGATTCTGATGAGGATGGGAGCAAGGATTCGGATAAGGAAAATCTTGTTGCGCCTGTGCCGGAGCCGGAGGTCCAGGAGCCCCAAATTGTTGATGTGGTTGACCTTGCCCGAAAGAAAGAGATTGAAGAGCTTATTAAAAAGTATTCAGGGATTTCCTATACCCCTAAAGTTCAAGGGCTACCCCCACAGCCCCTCCCCCCAAATAATCCAAGTACTACTGCTCAAACTCAAGTCTCAAGTCCACTCTACCCCTCTGCCGCCCCTAATCAAGATGTCGTTAATAATAATTGGAGCAAAGGCTTGGAGCCGAGCAAGGCAGCCCCAATCGAAACTGAGTCTAGTCATTATGGGAGTGTCTACGGCCGGAATGGGTTGCTCCATAGTAAGAGTTCCCGGGCATTGGCCAGTAGTGGGGGTTCCAGGGTTGGAGTGGGTGGGGGGTCTAGTCACGTGTATGGGGGTGGGCTTGCTAATTCATCCTCGTCCCTCGGTCTTAATTACTCGAAAGGACTGAGAAATTGTGACAATTACTCATCTGTGATACGAAAGGACGTTCTTGTAAGTGTTTTTGATTTTTTTTTAAAGCGCGCGCGGAAGTAGCAGCAGCCTTTGTTTGCCTAATTGCAAATGCGTACTAAAATTTTTAGAAATTTTTAGGTTAACCTTAGCAAGTTAACAATTTAAAAAGTATGAGGTTTAATTTGTATTTTATTTTTTAATTCTCTAGAGCTCTCGACCTCAGACGCCGTCAGTTGTCGATGACGAGGATGGGCATTTAGTGTACAGGAAGCAGGATGTACTCTGCGGACGATGTAAGTAGAGTATTATTTTTTTGATGTTTTGATTGAAAAAAAGTTAGGTGAAATTAAATTTTGATTTGGAATTTCTAGACAAAATTTTGGATACGCTTGGAGAAGGGACGTTTGGAAAAGTTGTTCAAGTCAAGGATTTGGAAGAGTAAGTTTTTATATTGCTTTTTTTGGTGGGATCGATAATTAATTAATCATTAATCATGATCATTAATTTATTATTGACAGTTGACTCTGAAGCTAAGTAATTAAGGATGGTTAGAGAGGAGTGAATTTGGTCCAAGGTTGAAAGTATATGACACGACAGGGTTAGAGATGCTTAGGCTGAACCAGCTGTGGTTGATGGTTTGACCTAATTGATGACTATAGTGTAAATATTTGCGATGATGCATTAGGAAGCAGAGAAGCAGGTCGGTGCCTAATGCACTTTTCCACTTAATAGGTTAAGGGAAGAAGAAAATTCTAGCGACGCTTATTTTCTGCTCTTGATCTCATTTTTCGGTTTTTCTAGTGGATTTCATAGATTTTTTGGATTCGTACCAATTTGATGATGAATTTTTTCTAAGGAGGGCGCATAGACCTGCGCTTAGTCTCTCCTTATGATTTCCCATGTTTTTCTACGATCAGATCGTGGAGATACCTTTTTTTTACTTCTGCCAGCTTACAATTTCTAAATTTAAACTTTCCTAAATAAGTTTTTTTTTTTTTTTTTTTTGCGGAGGAGGTTAGCGGCGGAGGCGTAATGAATTATTAGAATGATAATCTGTTTAAAAAAAAATTATTTATGATTTAAGGATTTTTTTTTGTTATAAAAATGCAGAATGCCTGTTCTGATGCTGTTTTGTAAATTTTCCTGTTTTTTTACCTTAATTCTTTTTTTCAGGGACCGATGCATTGCATTGAAGATTATTAAGAACGTGGCCAAGTACAGGGAAGCAGCGAGACTGGAGATAAACGTGCTCGAGAAATTGGCAGCCAAGGATCCGACTGGGAAATAGTAAGTTTGCGGAAGTGATTTTAAAATTTGTGGAATTGAATTAATTTCATTATTTTAATTTTTCCAGCCTTTGTGTAAAAATGTTGGACTGGTTCGACTACCATGGTCACATCTGTATCTCATTTGAAATGCTTGGGTTGAGTGTCTTTGATTTTTTGGTAAGAAAATAATCATGTTTGATTCATTGTATATAGTTGAATATTTTTGATTGGTTGATTTGTAGAAGGAGAATAATTACAATCCATACCCGTTGGATCAAGTACGTCACATGGCTTATCAACTCTGTCACTCCGTCAAGTTCCTCCATGATCATCAGCTGACGCATACGGACTTAAAGCCCGAGAACATACTCTTCATTGACTCCTCCTACGATACGACGTATGACAGCAAGCGGAAGCGTGGAGTCCGCCGTGTCAGAAGCTCTGAAGTCCGTCTCATTGACTTTGGGTCTGCTACATTTGATCATGAGCATCACTCGAGCATCGTCTCAACTCGTCACTATCGTGCACCTGAAGTTATTCTTGAGCTTGGATGGGCCCAGCCTTGCGACGTCTGGAGTATTGGCTGCATCATGTTTGAGCTCTACTTGGGAATTACGCTTTTTCAAACTCATGATAACCGTGAGCACCTCGCCATGATGGAAAGAATCCTTGGACCAATTCCAGACAGGTAAAAAATATCTTTCTTCATTTTTCAATTATTCAAAAGTGATTGCCGTTAAATTAAATTTTTCGATTCTTGAATTTTGTTAGGTTGTCTCGACGTACTCGTACTAAATACTTCTACCGTGGGCGACTGGATTGGGATGATCGGAGTTCAGCTGGGCGTTATGTCCGTGACAACTGCTTGCCACTCCTGGTAAGTACTTCTTACCTTATTTCCTAAAATCTTGCCCCCCCCCCCCCCCCTTTTTTTCCTAAAATCTTGCCCCCCCCCCCCCCCCTACCTTCTCTCTTTCCTCTCGCAAGGATACCTTGATTTCTAGCCTACACCGATGCCGTTGATTTTCACATTAATTGCTTTCAAGTTTTTTCGAAATTTTCTATTCCCTTCAATTTGTTTTCGACTTCAAGAAATTCTCATGGTACTTACCTAGAAATCTACATTTATTAAGACAGCATTGTCTAAAAATGTCGGATTTTCCTGAATCATGTAGGAAGCAATGCGCTCTCTATGTTACCACATCCCGCGTGTAGGATGGAACAGTGCAACTTTTTTTTTTCGAGAACATTGACGTTTTTTTGACGATGCTTTATGGCAATTTTTACATGTTAGTTCCAATTCGCATTTCCTGAAGTCAAACAAAAAATGGAGGGGGCCAATAACTTCGGAAAAATGAGAAATTAGCAAACGGACTTTCGCACCGTTTGGAGTGGATTATGAAAGAAAATTAGCAAAAAACGGTTTCGCACAGCTGACAGATTGTTGTTTTTGCTCTTGCCTTTGAAAATTTTTTAATTTTACCACAATAATTTGGGGAGTAGAGTAACAAATTTCGAATTTGACCGAATTTTAGGGCGGAAAGGACATGAAGATACTTAAATTATTTTTGAGTTATTGAATTTCCATTTGTTTATTTTTATTTTTTCAGCGGTACATGAAAGTTGATGATACTGACACGCGTCTACTCTTTGACTTGATTTCAAAAATGCTGGAGTACGAAGTATCACAGCGTATCACACTGGCTGAAGCCCTCCGCCATCCCTTCTTTGACAAACTTCCAAGCTATCTCCGCCTCAGGGACACCAACAAATCCTCTTCCAAAGTCCAATCTTCCACTAGGGAGCGGAGCCATAGCTTATCTAGATGAGAAAAAAGAAACCCTCGTCATCCTCACCACCACCGTCAGGAGGTCCATGGGCATCGACACCATGAGCGAGGACGACGCTAGGGCAGTGACTGCGGACTACACATACTACTACTACGTATTAAGACTTTCGGGGATGAAATTCTCAACTACTTAAGCTTAATTTTAGAAAACTCAGATTCTTATCAGCCATGAAGACATGTGAGTAGGGGCAGGGTTGAGATTCATGTTCAGCCCCCTTGAAATTAGACGAGTAGATTTATCTACTTCCTTATCTTCTGATTTACTTTATTTTTTAATGTAGAATAAGTTCTGGAATTTCAGAGACAAGGGTTTAGTTTAATGACCTCGCTCCTATAATTTCCCATTCTTATTTTCAGAATCATAATTTTTAATTTTCATTTTTTTTCCTTTCAAAATTTAGAATTTTCTCAAAATCATTTTTGGTCTCTGGTTTTGAAAACTGGAATTTTGTGAATGGGAAATTGTTGGAGACAAGGTTGATCTGATAAGAAATTTCCAGGGGGGAGGGGGGGCTTGACTTTGTAAGTTTTTAGTCTGATAATTCAATTTAATTCTTGAAATTGATTACGAGGGCAAGAGCCTGAGTCAAATTATCCACGTACTGAAAATTGAATACGAAATTACAAGTTAATTATAGTAGGGGGATTTTAAAGCTAATGTACAAGAAAGAGAATTATTTACTGTAATAAGTGTAATAAGGAATTTCCCTATTTTAAATTACGAAGTTCTCGAAATAAACCGAAGGACTGATGAGGGGTAACTTCACGAACCACTTGGGTTGCGGCTGTCAGAGTATTCTCATGCGTCGTCGAGGCTTGTTCCTGTCCCTTGACCTCGTTTGAAACTCTTTCGTTCACTCCCAACTTATTTAAAGAAGGTGGGAACGTTTTTAACGCAGTTATTTTTGATTTTAGGAGAATTTTAGGATTTTCAAAATTTTAAAACACCGAGGACAAAGTTGCACTGAAAACAAGCTCAAAAAGTTCCCAAGTTTTTTTTTTTTTGACTATTTTTCTAAGCTTCTGCTGGAATCGTGGAGCAACAGCAGATGAGCAATTTGAATTTCTTGATATCCTTGGAATAGGGAGGTTGCAAGTTTTCGAGATGTTCAGGCAACCGGAAGTTCAACCGAAACCAAAGTTGGAAAATCTCTCAGTAGTGCAAGGAAATCACGAACTTTTTTCCGCAGAAATTTTCGAAGAGCTTAATTTCGCTGAAAATTTTTGAGGGATTTCAAAACTGAAAACGTTGATGAATTAACAATTTTCTCTAAAATTATAGCAAGAACTCGGAAGTATTCTTTTATAGAATTTTTAATAACCTTCAAAATTCTCCAGTCATTTAAAACTACATTTCTACATTTCCGAGTACTACCGTTGAACATTCCTCTAGGGATTTTCGGAGAATTAAATATTCCTCTTCGATTTCTAGGTTATTAGGTTTTTTTCTAATGAAATTTTTTGGGTAGCGCAAAATTTTTGTAAAGAATTTTATATTTCTCCAGGGATTTTTTGGATAAAAAGCTGAAAATATTTTCCAAGAAATTAGTAAACTCAGAATTTCTTAAAGAATTAGAATTTCAGAGAATTAAATTCTCAACGACTTCTTGAAAAGATTTAAAACACAAATTATTAAGCCTTGTAGTAAGTAAAAACAGTTTTGAGAGTCTCATCCGGCGTCGAAGCTGAAAATCCAATTGAAAAAGGTTTACTGTGAGGATTTTTATCTTTCTCCTTTCTCCCACAACCACTTGCAATTTCAATTTCTTAAATTTTCGTCGATTATGGATCCTGATTTCCTTGAACTATACTGTGAGTAACCATAGTCATCCCCAAAATGCTGAGATTGCGATTTTCAGGACCGAACTACGGGAAAAATAAAATCCGGAAGGAAATATTTACAGATTTTAAACAACTGTTTTTCATTTTTTTCTGTTTTGTAAAAAAAACGTCCTCTCGCTGTTTACAAAATGTTTGACAGATGCTTGGGAACAAGTAGCCAAGAGTCTTCTCCTTCCCACTTCAACAAGGAATTTCAGGTTTTTCGGTGTTCTGGAGTCCGTCCATAGCTGAAAAAACATAAAAAATTTTAGTTATGGGTTACGGAGTAAATTCATCGGAAGTCCGAATACTTGGACCCCGCTTTCTGCCAATTTTACCAATTTTACCAAGGGGAAATTCTTCCCCTTGGCACCAGTGGTGCCTATTTGTTACGACGTTTTGGATTCTGTCAACAAGTTGAAAGTGAACTTCCCGCATTTAAATAACATTAAAAACTCCCTCCGGTTTTTTTGAGTTTCTAAAAATGGCGGATCCAGTCAAAAGACCGTTGACCTGGAGCAAGAAGTTTTACGTCTATGCTGAGCGGCATGGGATTTATGACGTGGTCCAGGCCCTCATGAAGGAACTTGCAATATGGAAGCCTAGTAACCCATTGCTCTACATCAAGGATGAAATTAAGAGAATCGGAGCCAGTATTTACTCTCCCAAAGTATTCATGATTGGTCCATCACCCTGTAAGTCAATCTGCTTCATGTTCACTAAAAGCTTCAGTTGGGTTTATTTTATTTTAATTTTTTCCTGTTTCGTGAAAAGGCGATTATTGAATTTCAAATCTTTTCCAGTGGCTCCACTTCTCGCTGAAGGAATTTCAAATCACTGTGGTGCTAAATTCTTTACACTTGAGTCCATCATCCAAAACACGACAGTTGACATCAAAGCTCATCTTATTACCTTCCTCACTGCGGGTGACACGGAGGACGAGTACTTAAGAAAGCTCCTCGTCGCCACCATAGCTCGACGGCTCGTGGGATCCGACTGCATCAAATGCGGCTTCGTCCTCTACGGTAAGATTTCCGAGGACGACCAAATCTGCGCTGAATAAGTGAAACAGATATCAAAAATAATTAAAGTTTACAACAACGTTTTTTATTTTTTTTTAAATTCCAACAGCTTTTATTTTTCATACTTTGCATTTGCATTTTTTTTTCATTGTTTTTTTATTTATTTTTTGAATGAATATTTTATTTTCCTGAGAGGAAAATCTATTTTTCCCCCCGAGATGAGGATTTTTGCAAAATAATAAAGTAGTAAAAATTAAGTAAAACTTTGTTGTAATAAAAACAAAAATTAAAAAAAAATATTTTTAAAAAAACACCGAAAAAATTGTGCTATGCTCAATGCTTTTACTTCATGGGTTTTAGTAAAAGCTAATTTTTTTTTAATTTTTAATTTTTATGTTTACTTTTTCTTTTCTTGTTTTCTTCATTAGTATATTTTTTTCTTGTTTCTTTTTTTTTAATCCTTTTTTTTATCCTTTTTTTTTAATTTTTAATTTCGTTCAAACTTTTTTAAAAATTTTTTTTTTTCGACAGGATTTCCACAAACTCGCGCACAGGCTCTGATGGCTCAGCATTGTGGACTCATTCCAAGGTCCGTCTTCGTCCTGATGCCACCAGGGCCCCCTGGCGAAAAGTCCGGCTCAGGATCGGGTGGTAGCCGAACGGCTACAGCTCTTCCGTTCACCGACCTCTACTCCACTAAAAAATCAAAAGCCCAGTACACGGAATCAGAAATGAACATATACAAGGACTATTTTCGAATGAAGGACACGGCTACTGCCTACACCCAAGAAATTGTCAAGGTTTACAACAATGAGACTTGGAACGGAATGGACCCTCATGACCTGGAAGCAGAATTTCTGGGGGCTCTCATTACGAAGCCGAACACCGGAGCACCCTGGATCCCACGAATTCTTCTCACTGGCCCACCAGCCGCTGGAAAGCGTACAGTTGCAGAGAAACTTGCAGGAAAATACCGTGTGCCTTATTTTGGGTGGTTGGACATTATCCGCGGGGCACTGGCATTTGATGACGAATTTGCGGATGAGTGTAAAAGCTACTTGGACGATTTTACCACACTTTCTGATGAATGCGTGGCTGCTCTACTGAAGGTAATTTTCGAGACTGCGCAAGCGCCAAGTTTAGCGCACCGGATAACGCGGATTCGCTCAGACAGACGGAACTTATACACTCTTTCAACCTTTCAAAATTTTAGAATTTAAAGTTTTTTAAATTAAGAGAAGAGAGCTGATAGGTTTTCAGCTTTTCGGTTTTTTTTTTTTTTTCACATTTTCAGATTTATCGACTCCTTTACTTTTGATTTTTAGTAGAAGTTTTGATTTTTTTTTTTTTTTGATTTTCCAGGATTTTCCGATATTTCAAGATTTTATGAATATTTTTAAGTTTTCAAAATTTTAACTTTAGGGGCAAATGTAATTTAGACATTTCAATTTTCTGAACCCGAATTTTTCTGTATTTTATTCCAGCGTCGACTCTACCGAGATGATTGCATGAAGAGGGGATTCGTGATTTTTGGATTTCCTGAGACAGCTCAGCAAGCTGTCGTGGTAAGCTCAATTGAAAATATTTAATATTTTGAGGCTTGGTTTTCATTTTTGAATTTTATTTTCTAAGATGGATACCGTGGCCTTGACACCGAATCGAATTTTCTACCTCTCCTGCCCAGAACCGTTAAGTTTAGAGAGAATCGAGAACATGAAGCGTGAAGCCATGAGCCGTGAAGTACCTGATAACCCCATTTTTCACAAAAATCGTAAAAGCCAGGCCCATGCTGAAGCTGGGGCTGGAGAAGGTGAAGGTCGTCAAACGTTCCGGTTGAATCCATACGCTGGGGAAGCTGTTCGAGGGAGATTCGATTTTTTCAATGACAATTTTCCTGGAGTCCTGCGTCATTTTGGTAAGGAACAGAAAATTAAAATTCCTGATTATTTTGAATGACTCAAAAAATTGATCCTGTTTCATTTCCAGGCTCATCTACCATCTACGTTGACGCTTCGGAAGATCTGAATGTGGTTTTGGACTTTGTGGTCACTTGTACTCTGCGGCCTCCTAATATTCGTTTCGATTAAAAAAAGAAGTTATTGTGGGAGACCTGAAATTAGTTCTCAGAGAATCGATTGGCGAAGATGATTTTTATAAATCCGAAAGGGCCCTCAGTATACCTTACTAAAGGTCAGCCCCTTGATCTGGACAAGCGATACGTCAATCGGAAGCTCTTGGTTGCCTACTTCCAAATTGAGAGTTTCGGCTGACGTATCAAACTAATTTGAACTTCGAAAAACGATCTTCTCCAATCGGTGCTAAGCTGAAAATAACTGAGCTAACGCGGCAAGGTTTTATTCCGCCGTTTTCTTTTTTTCCAGGAGAATCTAATAGAGAATTCGTTAAAGAAATCCTTTTTCGCGTCTCCATCTCCTTGGAAGCGAATTTCAGCAGATTTGGCCTCCTCCTGTCTAAATCATAGACATGGGGGGGGGGGGGGGGGGGGGG
>JABASM010001022.1:0-16922 GCA_019776545.1 Brachystomella parvula | reverse complement strand
GTTTTCACATTGGGGGTTTTCACATATTGGGGGTTTTCACATTGGGGGTTTTCACATTGGGGGTTTTCACATTGGGGGTTTTTGTTTTGGGGGTTTTCACGTGTCACCGTTAACACGCTCAGGGATAAACCCGAACTCGATGATAAAGAAATGATGATGCGTCTTGCCAAAAATTTACTTAAACGCCAGTTTTTTTTTTTTTTTTGTTTTTTGTTTTTTTTTGTAAATTTTAAACCATGGGACTTTATTTCTTCCGTTTCTGAACTTAAATATTTTCACCCTGAAAAATTAGTTCTGTTTTTGGTTTGACGCTGAAGGAGTGGTGTGTAGAACATTTGTTTTTATTGTTAGCTTGAAAAAGTTATTTCTGTGAATAGTGGGAAACCCTTTTAAAGACACAGGTTCTGAGGAGCGTGGTCTGAGCCTTGAGCAGTGAAGCAGTGGATCAGAAAAAAAAGAGTGAACATCGCTTTAAAAAGCATGATCCAAACTCCAAGCTTCCCTATAAGGTTCCAAGGGCTACTTTTCTATTCTAAGGTTTAAAAGGAAATGGGGCGTAGGACAAGGGGATTGAGGGAGCAAGGAAGCAATTGTTAAAAGTTGTTCAAGGTTTTTCGCACATTCTACTCTCCGGGATCTTCCTCATCCCCAGAAAGTTCACTCACTGCATTGTATTCTTCGAATGTGCGAGAGTAATCCTTCCATTGAGGATCCGAGAGCCTCATCGCCTCTACTCCCTGAATATGAGTTCCCTGGAACCAAAAAGTTATTTCCATTAGTGAAGGTGTCGAGTAGCCGTGGGAAGAATTCTAACATCCTACACCTTGTTGTGTAGAGATAAAGTAGGAACAATTTTATTCCAAAACTGGAAACAAAAGGATTTGAAATTCTGCATTTTGAGATCAGACGCTAAGTCAGCCAGACACTATTTGCCATGTGTGTAGAAAAGAACAGGAACATTCTGGCAGAACAGGTAATTCCTATTGTTTTCTGATAGATTACCCATTTAAACCGAATGGCATACACTGTCTCTTACAGAAATTAAAAAATTAATTCAATATTCGAAACATTCAGTTTTAAAAACACTTTGAAAGAATTTCCGCATTATTTTTTCTTTTTAATAATCTTTTTTTCTTTTATTTTTTTATGGAACATATTGTTGTGTTGCGAAATTACCAATGGAATTGATAATGGCTCAAATCCACTATATTTCTGACCTTCAGTCTGCGACCAATTCCTAGCAGGTTGATGACGCTGTGTGGTTTACACACTTTGCTTGGTTTGGAACTACGGGTGTGTTTGCTAGAAAATATTTTTTTCGCAACAGTGTGCCCCTGAAAATGGGAAAAGGCACGTATGGAATCTTGATTCTGAAGCTAGAAACTCATCTAAAATATTTTTTTAAATATCTTTTTGCAGAACGTGGAATTCGTTTTTATTAATTAGCTATAAATCAGGATTTCCAAATACAATAATGACAAGATTAATTTACCAGATTTAATTTAATACGTTACGTCTTTCCGCTCTGCTTACTTCTAGTCAAAACGCATCTTAAGTTAATTTAAAGCAAAAAGAGCAGAATGGAGACAAAAAATCCTTCCTGCCTGCTTCAATCAGTTGCATTATTATTTTTATTTATCATAATTACGTAATTAAGATCTCTCTTTATTGCAACAAAAAAAAAATCCAAATGAAAAGAAGTATCAACTGAATTTGTCCTTTGGAGGGGGTTGACGAGGAAAAAAAGCTCCTACTGACTATGAGATTAATTTCCATTCTCCATTAATAAGAATCCTTATCTGTCTATTGGATTTTTTTTCCCAATACAATGACTCGACGCTTTGGAATAAAAGGGAACATAATATTATAGGAAGGCAAGCCCTCTTCCTGAACGGATGAAGTGTCGGTCGCGGGGATTGTTATCATCTTCTGCATAAATAAACAGGAATGGGGGTATAGAAACAGAGGAGGGTGAAGAGAGTTCAATTTTTTGGTAAAAGCATCTCGCCCGGATGAGGGTACTCATATTACGTCCTCAGACATCAGACAATGCTTTCTATGACCATGGGTCAGACTTGGTCAGCAGAAAACTGATGTAATCTTTGGATACTTCTAAGCTACAGCAAGTTACATTTTTCATTTCCGGAGTCTGTGTGGATCTGAAATTGACTCTCGTTTCCGAAGTTTTTTTCTTCAAGATCCTGCTATAGGCCAAAAGTAATTTATCAATAATGTACTATTGTCAAATATTTCTTTCTCGTATGGAGTGAGTCAGAGACGGACAGCATGAGCAAAAGATGAGCTCGCCGTTGGGTGAATAATTGGCAAACCCCACTCAATAAAATATTCGTCAGGGATTTATAGGAGCTAAATCTTGAATCACTCAATCAATTTTAATGCTGATTGGAAATTTATTAGGAAATCAGCTTTTACTTTTTGATTTCCCAATAATGGTACTGAAAATAACTTGTTAGCTTGTCATCCAGTTCTGGCGTGGAGGGAAACACCTGCTTTTCTCTTCTCAGGGAATAATGGGATTTACCTGGTATTTCTACAACTAATGTTTTATTTACGAGGCATGCCAGACCAGAGGAATCAAATCTCTCCTACTCCATTGTTCCTTCGTGGAGTAGTAAGAGTGTGCCTGGCTCATCTTATGAGGATGAGTATTATTGCTCATTTTGGAATAAACCTTCAGAAGACGGAGATCTAAAAATATAAGCAGAGAACTTTTGCGTCCTCTTGAATGTGGCAATGACGTTTTAAAGTATAGGAGAGTGTATTAAAAGCAGGAATACAGAAAGCAGAAATTTAGGGTTTGCGATAGGATTCATAGCAAAAGAAATATCAAAGCTTATTTTTATTGGAACTTTATCTTTAGCATTTAGTCTGTTCAAACACTTCCCTAGAAGCAGATGGATTTATTTTTTTATATTTATTCATCCTTCCATACTCTGTCATTTCTGTGATTATCCTACTGCTTTGTATATTTGTTTTTTAAAAATTTACACAGAGAGCATAACTTTACAAGTGTTTTCAGGAGCTAGGGTCAATTAACTTTAATTTTACCCAAGCAGAGATAAGTCGTTTCAGGTGTAAATAATTGTGAATTTCGTAGTTTATTCAGTCGTTAATCATGGAGAAAATTTCTGCATTTTCTAATCCGGTAGAGTAAGTACTCCCTTTATAAAATTTGAATTTTAAAATTCAATGCATAAACAAAATTTCGGTATGCTTAAAATTTTAAAATGAATTTGACTGACTGTGAGCCTAAAAAGTTTTTTGATGCTTGCAAATATTACTTCTTTCGCAGGCATGCAGTTTGAGGCTTGAATCTAGAAGTCTGATTATTTGGGTTCTTAAACAAAAAGGCCAAGTCTGAAAGGTCATGGTAAAATTTATGAGACGGCTTACATTACACTGCTGACATTTGATGAGACTCCTTTTTTGGAGCACTAGTTGCTGGTAGGCTGAGAAATGTTTTGGATGTAAAGTTGTTTTTGATTTGGAATACTTCGATAGAATCAAGTTTTTTTTTTGGCATAAAGTGAATTAAGAAATTTAGATATATGGGTTTTTCAGCAATAGACTTGGATTCCTTGTTAATTATTCTCTTTTATAGCTCCAGTCTTTCAGTAGCTAAGGAACAAAGCCATTGTTATAGCTTCTCAATTTAATTGAACTTTTTGTCTTTTCTTTGACAGATGCGATGACATTTTGAGCTGTATCTCAGCCCTGGATGAAGTAATTGCGGAATTTGATGACTCCTTCTCACAGTCACCCGCATTATCATCTCTCACATCTGGTGCTTCCGGAGGAACTCAAATTTTACAAGCGGCTCAGTCATCCTCATCAGCTTCCAGTGTCCCACGGGGATCCAATCAAAGCACTTCCTCAGACAATTCTTCAAAAACTAGGGCAATGGAATCAGAGAGGCAAGGAATCGGTAGTGGGAAAGTGAAGTCCTCCATCGCCGTATCCCAGCGACCAAATTTCCCTTCAGCTAAATCTTCTCCAGTGAAGCCTGCGCGACAGAGTAAAACAGCCAATGCAAATAACAGAAATCAAGAACCGTCCTATCAAATCCAGCCCTCTCCAACTTCATCTGGAAGTCAGTTTACAAGCTATGGAATTTTATTTCCAAAAACAACGAACTCCCCTAGTCATTGTACCTCTCCAAACAACGACAATAACAACAGTCCTCCAAGTCAGTCAGCCTCAAGGGCAACATTCAGTCCCGGCGAGTTGACAAAGGAGTCGTCTGGTGCTGGAAATTCGTTTCCAAAAAAGTCTCAAAACCCAAAGGATTCTAAGAATTCACCAAAATCTTCATCGAATTCTCCTTGTAAATTTATTCCTGTAACTTTTGTGATGAAACCTCAGGATTTGGATAGATACCTCCAGGATTCTCCGACAGAGGAGGATTGGAACTGTCATATTGAGAAAAACCTACCAAGGTCTCTCCGGAAGACGCGAAAGACCTGCTTCGTTGAAGACGACGAAGAGGAGCAACAGAAGTACTGTCGAAGTCCAAAGGATTTTCGAAGAAATATTACTACAAATAATGATCGTCCCGAGCGGAGCCCGAATTTGAGCAAGCAAAGAATGGATTCAGCTCAAGTCATTCAGCCGGCTCAATGGATGAGATACGAAGATTCCTTTCTGCCCGAAAAATCCGCCCCTTCATTTCATACCAATATAACTAAGGGCAGCGTCACCGTGAACAACAATAATAACATCACGCATACGGACATTGTTACGAATATTCCAAAGAGTCGGAATGAAATGAAAGACTCTGCTCCCACCCCTTCTCCACCACTTCCTTCAACGGCGGACGTCGACGACGGCTACCTAAGTATGATAAATCGACACGAGAACCCAGTTCTCTGGCCTGAGAACGTGATTGAGACTGAAACATTTTCACCTGAAGAACTCGCAAACAGAGGGCTCTCTGTCTCGAATCTAAACTTTTTGAACAAGGGGATGGGGATGAAAAAAAGAAAAATGAAAGCAGAGGAAAAGATGGACTACTTTTCAGATGATTCCTTGGAGTACGAAGGGGACGTTGACTACTCTCCTCCATGTGTGGCCAAGGACTCAGCCAAGGGGGAGAAAATTTCAAGTTTTATTCTAGCATCATCCCCCTCACCTGTCATAGTTCAGCCCTACATCAACAAATCATCCACACGGAAGAGCTGGAGTCCTGCCAGTGAGATCAGAATTCCAGGGAAAACAGCTATCAATACAAATACTTGGAGAAAGGGTCCACCCCCGGGGCTTGCTTTTGACGAGAGCCAAGAAGCTTCTTTTTTAGCCAAGACTGTGACACCTCTAAGAAAACCTTGTGCATTCTTTATTCCAATGAACTCTGAGGAAGAATCCAAAAAAAATGAGAAGGATACTGAAAAAGAAAGAAGATCTCAAGCAGACTCTGCAGTTGACGCAATTGCCAACGAAATTAGTAAGGAAGTAGTGGAGAGTGGAATACAGGAAGCTGTTCGCATCCAAACGCTGCTTTCACCGGCCCCAGTTCAAGATCTGAATAAGAATTTTCTCCAGGAGTTTCACACGGCTGAAGACTCGTTGGTCTCAGATGTGGGTTCGTTGCTTCCTGCGAAGGATGCTGTGAGCTCAGTTAACTCAAGCTTGAGACTTTCATGTGAGGACAAGCTTCCCTCTACTCTGGGCTCAGGAAAGTTGGAGAGAACAAGCTCCTCCTCTGGAATTGATTACGAAACATCGAGTGAGGGCCATGAGCAGCATTACGACTCTTTACAGGGAACGGACTACAATTTGTTGGAAGGGGAGCCGAAGCTGGAACGCAAGATATCACCCGCATTCCAGGGGACTCCAAATTACCAAAAGATCGTCGATGATATTGAGGATTTGAATGATATACCCCCACCATTTATCCCCCCACCTCCTCAAGCTGCTCCATCCCCAGAAATCCAACCAGCACATACTAATGTACCAATCAGAACACTATCTTCTTCACAGCCTTCGGAGAGGACGTCAGTACTAAGCACAGACTCAGACAGGGATTCTTTCCCACAGAATCTCCCTTCAAGAGTCACGAGAGCTGGAGGTACTTAAATTTCTTACTAGGAATACCCAAACTTTTAATTCTAGCTCATGTTGTCATTTTTTTCAGAACGACCTCTACGTACTCAGCGTCAGACTAGTCGTTCCCATGAGAATCTTTTGGATATTGATCGAAAGGAATATTTGCCTCACCCCTGTGTTCGTCGTGGCCACTCAGCTACACTTCCTTCCAATGCCGTAGCACCCCTCAGTGGGCGGCGTCCCAGTGCACTACGTCAGTTCCTAGGCATTTTCAAAAGAAGTAAGGCTAAGCACGAATTATTTAGCAAAATAGTTGACAGCCTGGGGAGTCCTAGGACTAGGAAGCTCTGAAGCCACAGAAAATTCATTAAAATTCTAAAATTCTATTGTCTTTCAGATAAGAAGCAGTCCTCGATACTCGACCTTCCAATGCACTCCTCTCCTCGTCTCAAGGAACTTGATGCTTCTTATTTGGAAGATGATTCTCCACAATTACCAGAGCAATTCTCCCGGTACAAATTTAGTAGACCATCTGTAAGTGAGTCCCAGGGCTCACAACGCAGCAGCATATCCAAAGCATCAACCAAGCGAAGCGTCCTCAGCAGAATCTTTCGAAGGAAAGAAAAGTAAGAGGAAAGGCTATCCTGGTCAACATCCCTATAATATGCATTTCACAAATCACAAGTCAACTTGAGTAATTATTATGAAAAAAATTGTAAGCGTTAACCCCCAAGTTTCCCTTCGTCTATAGTTCAGCCATACCTGTTCTAACAAGTAATTAATAAAATCAAGCTCGTACGTTACGCCTTCTAGTCACCTCAGTTATATTAACCAAAATATGATTGGGAGCTTCAACTCATGTAGCCTCATGTAGCATCACCAGGTGACCCAGTAAAGAAAGGAATCAAAACAATTCCAGACCTGAAAAGTCCATAATTTCATTTTTTTTTCATTTTAATTTCATGGCACAGTAAAACAGAGTAAAATAAATTTCTTTTTTTTAAACAAATAAGTTCTAATAAGTTGTCTCTTCCATCTAAAGTTTCATAATTTCCTTTTTTTGTACAAAATATCGACACTCAACTCAACAACGTAATTTCCATAAATATAAATCAACTAATTATTGTTAGTCTCTTGAGAAAGGAAAGAAGAAAAATAAAAAGCTAGAGGCTAGTTTCACGGTTTTGACTCCCTAAAAGTG
The DNA here is from genome assembly GCA_019776545.1 of Brachystomella parvula. Lineage (NCBI taxonomy): Eukaryota > Metazoa > Arthropoda > Collembola > Poduromorpha > Brachystomellidae > Brachystomella > Brachystomella parvula. The sequence continues at coordinate 9,658 of JABASM010001022.1, read as the reverse complement.
ATAATATTACATAATAATCAACCTCTCCATTATTTTAAAAATTGAGCCATACAAAATTGATTCGTCAGTTTGAATAGTAATAAAGTTTAACAATACTCCATTTGTGTTTGAATGTGTGCGAGGGATTCGTAACAAAATATTGGCTTCATTAGGACTTCCTCAAAAAAAATTCATCTAAAATAAAACTCGCATCATAATGAGACCTGAAAAAGCTTATGATTCAAATTATTTCCAAAGTTTTCTGTCGTCCTCAATTGCTTAATATTTCTCTAAATTAAGAATTAAAACACAATGATAATAAATATGTTCTGCCGCTTCTCCATGCGGGGAAGGAGTAGTAGTAAGGAGATTTGAGGTTAATCAACGAAGCTCTCGAGAATTAGTTGAGCCACCAGAACCAGCAGAGGAATTAACCAATTGCTTCATGAACAAATAATATTTGAAACCTCCATTTAAAAAAAAACTGGTACAGAATTTCAAGACAGTCGAAATATTACAAATCCTACTTCTAAATAGTAAAGTTAATAATCATATAAAACGTTCTATAAATCCTGCATAGCAGTTCAGCTGCACTAGCTACCCCTAGTAATGTCCTTGTTCTGTACAGCTCAATGTCGACTTTAAGTAGTTTGGATTCTTCCGGGGGATGAGTTCTAGGTTTCAGGCCGTGGTTGAACAGTTTATCAATCTAATCTAAGATTTCAAATGAAATCCCTTACAATACCAACTAATCTTCGTCAATATTAAACTTAGCCAATTATTATTACTCACAGTACTCAATCAAGGAAAGGGTCAAATCCTAAATTATTTGACAGTAACGCATAAATATTTTGCTTGATGATTGAAAGCCTGCCTAACATTTCGGATAAAGAGAAGACTTTGTGATTATTAGTCGCCCATCAAGTATTGAAGTGACGCTGTTTTGTATCATGTCTTAGCAGCTAGAGTAATTGCCAAGTCCTTCTTCAGAAATCATTGAAAAACATCTAAAAAGTTAGAAAGTCAAAAGTGAGGAAGAAGGTCCTAATTAGTACAATTATATATAATTCTCTTTCCTGCGTCTTCTACATCTCACTTTACTAGCCTAGCGTAAGCGATTTTTTGTTAACTAATTATTATTGCACCACGTCACGAACCTTGGTAAGTCCGATTGATAAAGTAAACATTCTCCTCCAGAACAGTTCGTAGTTGGAGTATTTAGAAATGAAAGAAATTAAGAAGAGAGATTAATTGAGTTGGATTAACACATTAGCTTTGAACTTTTCATTTGAAAAATTGTTGATTTGGAGGGGTATTTGGATTATTTTGAGGTGGCATATTAGGATTTCGTCCATTGTTCGTCCCAGTGTTATATAATTCTTGCTGGAATTGATGAAACTGCTGAGCATAGACAGGATCATTCGGCCCTTTCATCCCCCCTCTTCCACCCCCCATCATGCTTGGTGGGAGAGGTTGACCTCCAGGTCCTTGAGGGCCTTGGTCCATCATTTGATGTGGGTTCGGACCTCCCCTCATTGGGCCACCACAGGGTCCATTTCCTCCAACCATCCCTCCTGGGTATCCCATACGGTTTTGCATGTTCACGTTCACGTTTATCTAAAAAAGAATAAATAAATAAGGTTAGCATTAAATAAAGAATTCCGTTTAGGACTGGTTCTCATGCTCATGAACCAATCGACACTACTATTCACCAGCCGCGAGGTTTTATTACTGTACTCTCTCTCTCTTTAGAAGAAACAACAATCATTTTCCTGTTTACATGAGTAACAATGGATCTTATCTCATATCTCTGATGTGAGTAACAATCGCCGGAGGGAAAAGCAGCTTGTCTACTAGTAATGGAAATGAAAGTCATTTTCAACGCCTGTATTACTCCCAAGACTATTTTTTGTTTGATTAGGGTTCATAATCATGATCACTCAAGCTGCTCTCCTCGCATTCCATATCATCACACAGTTCAGACAGAGACAGTTCATTAGCATCCATGTCCTTCAATCAGTCCGACTACCTCTTGCTAAAATAAATTGCTTTCCTACAAGCCAATTTGCTTCTTAATAATTTATTAAGAACTGATTTGAAGTTCACTCACCCCCATGTTCACGTTTACCACTGGTCCAGGGCTAGGATTTGTATATCTCTGTAAGAATTCAAGGTTAGGAGGAGCTCGTGGGCCGCCTGGTCCAGGACCACCTGGACCCATTACTCCAGGCTGAGAGCACATCTGCCCTTGATTGTGTGGAGGTGGTGAGTAACAATCGCCGGAGGGAAAAGCAGCTTGTCTACTAGTAATGGAAATGAAAGTCATTTTCAACGCCTGTATTACTCCCAAGACTATTTTTTGTTTGATTAGGGTTCATAATCATGTGAATATTGGTTCCTCCAAAAGCACGAGGATTATTAGGCATGCGATAAGGACTACCACGGGAGCCTTGCCCGCCTATTCTTTGCGGAGGAGGCTGATTGCCATACATTTGTGGAGGGGGGCCCCGTCCACCGCACATCGGACCCATCTGCTGCTGCTGACCCATGGAAGACATTGGTCCACCAGGACCCATAGCGTTAGGACCCATTTGGTTGTGACTCATTGGTCCATGACCCATTGAACCCATCGAACCAGGATTCATTCCCATATTCGATGGAGGACCACCCATTGGACCACCCGGATTCATGCCCATCGATTGAGGGCCACCCATTGGACCGCCAGGATTCATCCCCATATTTGACGGAGGGCCTCCCATTGGACCGCCAGGATTCATCCCCATATTTGACGGAGGACCTCCCATTGGACCACCCGGATTCATGCCCATCGATTGAGGGCCACCCATTGGACCGCCAGGATTCATCCCCATATTTGACGGAGGGCCTCCCATTGGACCTCCAGGATTCATTCCCATGTTCGGTGGAGGGCCTCCCATCGGTTGCATCCCCATCTGCTGTCCCATTCCCATCTGATGACCCATAGGACCCATGTTTGGACCTTGTCCATGACTCATATATGGCGGCATGTTCTGAATGTTCATTTGCTGTATCGTCATTGTTGCATTGACGTAGGTGTTGTTTACTGTCTGCGGTCCTCCCATGCTAAGCCCTCCACCATCAACATTCTAATTAGCGAAAATTCAAAAGAAAAAAACATATTTGAAGTACAGGTCTATATTTCCGGGAATTCGTTCTAAACTTACTTGTACGCTATGCATGGATGTATTGAAGTTCACCATGCTTGGGTTCATGGAAGGCCCGCCAGAATTCATTCCATACCCACCCCCGGTACTATGAACGACAGAAAAGAATTTAATGAAAAAAATACTAAAAGATAGCAAAAATGCAATGTATTAAAAAAGCACTTACCCTCCGCCGGGGGCGTTAGGAGAATTTCCATTCCCACCAAGCTGCTGACTCATTTGTACCATTGAAGAAATAGGATCGAAGACAGGTTTACTTCCAGGCGGAGGTGGTCCAGCTAGATTCGGATTTAAAGGGACATTATCAAAAACACCCCCCGGTCCTGGATCAGGATGGGAATCCATACTCAAGGGCAACTGTTTCATCATACATGGCGGCTGAGATCCGTTTCCAGGCATGCTCATTCCAGCGCCGAAACTCACAGAGCTCTTCATTTCCATCATGCTCATCTGAAGAGGGGTACCAGGTTGAGATATTCTGTCTATGCCTGGACTAGGATTAGGAGTCGTACTGCCTTTAGGTGTTGTTGCAGGACCTACACTCCCAGGTCGCGCCTGAAATGTAAGTAGTTCATTAATTGGAATCTCTTATGTGTGGTTAGAGGTAGCAAGTTAAAAAAAATACCCTCGAAGAATTGCTTGTTGAATTTATAGGCTCAGAATTTGACTTCTGATTGACTGAATTGGCAGAGACTGGAGTTGGCGGCGCTGAGTGTGACGGCTTCTGTTGGTTAAGATTCGGGGTGGAAGGGTTCATATCTAGACTGGAAGGAGGTAGGCTGCGAAACGTAAGAAGCAGGGATTAGAGCTACATATTTCAAACCAGAAAATAGTGAATTGAAATATACCCCGGAGATCCGTTTGGATGGTCTGACAATCCCATGTTAGGTTGCTTCTGAATAGTAAGTTCTTGACCTTCAAAAGTATGTAAGTATTGAATTTGTTGAGGCGAGGGTACCGGCATTAAATTTGCTTCCTTAACGGAAGGGGGTGCGGAAGATGTTGGTGACATCGAGCAAGAAGACTTTTCCTTCCTACTCTTTCCTCCATCACTGCTGGATTCCGAGTCTTTCCTCTGTATCACTCCGGAGGGTGAACTATCTTGAACCTGCCCGACTTGCGGACTGTAATATCCGGAAGGGTAAAAAGAATGGCTTCCACTACCTTGGTACAGTGGGTCTCCGGACATCGGAGAGTGGGGAGATGGTCTAGACAAAAAACCAATGCCAGAGATACAATTTGGATTGGGCTAGCTATTAGCTTTTTAATGCGATTCCTTACCGATGAGGAGCACCACAGGAACTTCCAGGAGTTAACGGCGTCGCGGGGCTAGGAATACTACCACCTCCACCGCCGGCTTTGACACTTCGCGGTCCATTCCCGTTGGACCCCATTGAAGGAGGAGGCAAAGGTCCGGACTGCTTCATGCCAGATCCATCCATAAAAAAGCCACCTGGAGAAGATGACCACTCATTATTGGACGACGACTTATTGCTACGAGATCCAGCAGGACCATGCACATTGTATTCCATACCCATGGGTCCAGACGGAGGTCCATCCTTTATTCAGAAACAAAATTCATTGAAACTATGCAAAGCATAAAGGGGAAATACACCACATACCACCGGTTGCATGTATCCGTCTATATTCTCATGTGCTTGAATCGGATGGCAGTTTGGATCTCCACCAGGAGGACCATTAGGATGTTCGTTGTCAGGAATTAATACTTGCTGTAATTTCCTTAACTTGGCTAACTGTTCCTCTCGGTGGTGCCTCTGCTGGGGTGTTAGATCCTCATCTCGTACTTTGACTCCTGTGAGACGATTGGACTGAAGACTATCAGGACCATTCCCAAAATAAGGAGGTTGCTGTCCTGCAGGCCCCATTCCCCCTCCACCAGGGCCACTCATCGCACTTCCTGGACCCATCGGTCCTCCATGCCCAGCTCCCATAGAATTAGGACCTAACACACCTGGCCCCATAGGCGGCGCACCGGGACCGTGTCCACCTTCAAAGTAATTCGGATAGCCCTGTTGAGGAGATGATTTCTGAAAAAATAAAAACCTTATAGTCTAAGCACGAAACAACTTGAAGAAAAAGCACACAACACGTACCGAATTCATATTATACATATTGCACGGCGAAGAGGGTGGATGACTCTGGCGCATATTGAAGTCAGGTGGCATATTGGAAGGTGGTGGTCCCCCTCCACTAGGCATCATTGACTGAGGAGGATGTTGTTGCTGATTCTTAGCTCCTTTTCCCATTTTTCCAGTTGGGGGAGGTGGATTCGACCAATTCGGATTTCCTTGACACTAGAAATTACAGGGTGAATTAGACGCTAACAACGATAAACTGACAAAAAATGTGTATTTTTTACCTCAAGAAACTTTCGGGTTGCAAGTTGTGACGTATGAAAGGCAATTATAGAAGGAAACTGACCCTGGAACACTGCATCCGCTGCCTTGTTAGCCAGCTTAGTGGAGAAAACAAAAATTTGACTCTGCTGCTGCATATACTGTGCCTCAAGTGTGCTTGGTTGCTGTTTAGTGGAAGATGGAGGCGGCCCATGCATAGCACCTTGAGGAGGCTGATGGTATCCACCCATCATGTGCGGCGGTGGTGGTCCATAGTCTCCTGGATGCGGTGGCATCGAACTATTGCTTGGTGGCAGGTTATTATAATGCGGGTAACAGTACGGATTCATTTGTGGCTTACCTGTAAAAAATTATCAAACAATTAAACTACTTAATTCACCTCATGACCGTAACTTGCAAACTAATGAGTTGATATCTTCAACAAGACTAACGACAAACAATTCTCTCATTCATGGAAATTAACTCCCATTTTACTCCTCAGGTGAAAAAGGATTAACTTATTGAATAGAAAGAGACCCTTAAATTCTAACAGCCAACGGCAAAAACCTAAGGACTTTCTCATCTAACCCTTTTAATCTTTGCAAACAAAATTTGGACAATGGGAAGGAGGCAAGAAAAATAGAATAGTACACGGTCAAAAATAGCCGAGAATAAATAAACAAGGACGCCAACTCCGTTCAAACTAATTACAAATTCAGTAACGGTGGGAGTCTATTGAAATTGAGAGGAACTTAATTGGAAAAATGCTGGATTGTTTACGTTTACTCATCCCCCATGAAATGTCGCTACCTGTCAAATCAAATTAGAAATAACAAGTGCTCCAAATTTTATCGACAGCTTGTGTCATAAGAAGGTTCCATTAGTCTATATATTAATGCCATGACAGTGTCTCTCAGTGTAAAGTTCACTCACATCAGACAGGAAATAAAAATTAACAACTTAGTTTACAGCTTACAGTCAGGAAAGTCCGAATGGCCGAGATCAGAAAGAGGTGGCATATCCGAAACCGAATTGCAGTCTAAATGCTTTGAGTCCATTAACTGCGGAGTGGAAGGATTTTCAAGTTTAATTTCGCCCCCATTGAGCAAAAGTTCATCTGGAAGTCCTCCTTTGGATTGGTTAGGACCGGAACATCCATCACCGAGCGGGTCCTGGAGATTTGGATTTGATCCTGGACCACAATTTCCTGGATCAGAACCCATTCCACCTGGGCTAATTTTCTCTTCTTTAATTGCTTTGTTGAGGCCATTCTTGTTTTTCCTCCGAGGACTTTTGGCGTTAGGACCTGCATTCTTCCGACGTTTGTCCACAGGATCCATTGTCAGCTCACCTAGCAATTGAACAGCAGAAGTGATGTAGCAAGGAGCATTCGGTGGATAAAATAGTAGAATTCAATTCAGTAGTGAACTAGGGGTACACAGGATGGGCACATTGTCAACCAGGTCGGTTAGGCAAGGAAATTCACGGGCAGCAGCACTAGATTAAACAGTTCCTTTTCATTTGTGAGTTCAATCAAAGTTAACTTTCACTCTGTACGGATGTTTCACCGGTGATGTCTATCCTCCTGCGGGAGGCAAACTGTGGTTACAACTAAACAAAGTCCTCTGCATGTCAACCGGTAGGATTGATACAGTAATAATAGCATCATGACGAAGGGCTTTTATGTGATGTTTTGCACAGAGTCGCCGAATAAATACCCGGAGGAGAGTATGGAAATGAATCGTGCTTCATATTAGCGTGAAATAATAGTTTGCCGGGTCCTCCTCTTCCACAATTAACATTTTTCTCAATTACTCCACTTATAAATGAACAAGGCGTCAACTGCATGTCCTCCACTTCTCGACTTCACGCTTCCTAATTAAACAAGAGAATAACTTGTAACTTGTACTACGGAAGAAATAGCAGTAAGAGTCTTGAATTATCAGTAACTGACATGACGATCAGAAACTACTTACGTTCAGTGACAAGCGAATCGGGTACTCAGCAACCGCGAACTCTTTTCCGTTGCAGCGTTGCATGGCATGTGACAGAAAGTTGCTAAGAAAACCCCAGGAGAAATTCAGCAGAGGTTCGCTGTTAATTATTCAGTGATGAGAAGAAATTGGGGAATTAGAAGGTGAAATCCGATCCCCGCGCTTACTCCAACATGGACATTGAGTAGTGACGAAGGTACGGAAGAATGTTGGAGGCATTCAGTTGACCGTTGAGTTGGTATTTACTATATTTTTTATTTTATTTTGGTGAAGTTGAGCAGTTTGTATCCTTCTACTAGTAGTACTTCACTCCTTATCACTCACTCCTCTAACTCACTACTACTAAACTTCACTCTGCCAAAATAATGAGAGATTTCAGTTAAAAAATGCCTTCTTTTTTTCCTCTTCCTCGCTCTGCTCCTGGTCTGTGTTATCATCACACAGGAGAAGTGTGAATATCTCCGATTTTCAGGCGCAGACCAGTTCTCGACCAGGCTTGTAAACTCTACTTACCGTCTGTCTCTATTCAGTCATGAATACTGACAGACTTTCCTCTCATTCCAAATATTCTCTCATATTACCTTAAAAAAACCTCATGATCTTTTTTAGAAAAACTTTTTCGATTCTTATCTCAAGAATGACTTGATTTTAGTTAACGAGCAAGATATTATAGCAATCAAAATAAGCAATTTTTTGCATATCTTGTAGTGGTTCGATTTCGATGCCTAAACTTTAACTTAGAGTGCGGAAAAATTCTTAGTATGCTAAAATTCCCCAATCAGTTTTATAAAGGCTTTTATTTATTTGTTACCTTTTAGGCTTCATTACATTTTAATTCTGTGACATTCCAACTATTTCAATTTAATTCAAGGTTAGGCCAACCACAAAGATCTGAACTTCATAAGTAAATGAGCGTTGTTTAGAATTAGTTAGGTTCACATACATAAAAATGGGCTTTCGTACTTATAGGTTAGGCTAAAACCAGTTCCATGTCTATGGTTAGCTTAGTGAGTATTTATTTGCGTTTCAAGACGTAAGACTTTTGCGAATGATATTTTACGCAGAACAGTAGGGTAACCCAAGAGTAGTTGACAACTAGAATTCAGCCGTGCAAGCTGGAAGTCAGTCAAAAACCCTTGGTTTGACCAAACGATTGTAATATAGTAATTTAAAATCATTCGTATGACAAGATTTCAAATTAGGTTCCAGCTCCATTGATGTAAATCTGTAGAGAATATTTACTTAAAAGAATAATCAGCCGTGGTGATTAAGTTATAAGTGGATTACTATATTAAAAGTATACTAAAAACGCTTTCACACGTATTTGATATTCTAGCTGAAAGTACTAAATTAATCTAGGAATATTAGGCTAGAATTATTTCAGTAAGAGCAGTTTCGTAGCGGTGATGTTAGCTGACAATTAATTTGATAGACTTTGTTGAATAAAATCGAACCGAGTCAGCGGTTTCCTATTTTTTCCCTACAAGAATTTTTTTGTTGCGGGACCTAAAAACGCAGGATAGTATTGAATTAGGAATTTGGAGACAACCTTGGACATTTTCTCCACACAAATCCAAAGGGGAGCGAAGGTGTGGGAAAGGAGTGGAAGTACTCTGACTTGGGGAGGTTCGGAGAACGAAACTTGATAAGGCTCTTCGAGTCTGATGTGATAATGCCCCTTATGTTATAACCTTACACTCACAGGATCATCTCTAAAAACAACCTCCGCCGCCTTACGGTAAAATTTTATCAAAACTCTATTTACGAGTAAAAAATTCATTCAACAAAATTAAATAAAGTCCTATGCCTCCAAATAAATATACAAACACCTTGAAGAGAATGTATTGCTCCTGGCCTGGTGAGATAGTTGAAGTCAGCTTAACATATTTTTCGATCCTGTAACTGTAATGGCAGTTATCTTGGGAGCCAATAATTTGGTGCTCACAATTTACTATTGTACTACTGCGGTGGTGGAACACGGATAAAGAGACTTCAAGGGACCTACGGAACGGAAGCAGTCTCTTATACGAAACTAGCCAGACGTACCCGTGCAAGCACGGGAGAGGTCAGGTCAAAGGTCAAATCATTAACTAGGCTAGATCTAACCCTTCCGAGCTTTGCGCCC
>JABASM010001021.1:0-16934 GCA_019776545.1 Brachystomella parvula | reverse complement strand
GGCTAGGGGAAATCTAGGGCATACCTGAGCTAGGGCTATGACCTGACCTGCTTATGGCTCTAGTGGCCTAGCTTCCTGGTATAGGGAGCTAACAGTAAGTTAACCGCTCTTTATATCCAAGTCGGAAGCTAGACCACACACTTTTTCGAGGTTTTTGAAACATTCCGCCTGTAAAATTCACGTTTCCAGGATTTTTGAACACTGGGGACGGAGTGGTACGAGGGAATATGGGACTGAAGGACCAGAACTTAGGACTTGAATGGATTCAGAAGAATATTGAGAGCTTCGGAGGGAATCCAAAAGAAGTTACTATTTTTGGGGTTAGTTTTCTTTTCATTCTTTGTTATAATTCAAATTTTACCGCTCACTCCACTAAGATTTCTTGGGAATAGGAGTCTGCTGGTGGGGCATCCGTGCAATACCAAATGCTCAGCCCAAAATCCAAAGGCCTTTTTGCCCGTGCCATTCGCCAGAGCGGGAGCTCACTCAACTACTGGACAAACATGGGGAAGAATCCTCTAGCACGTTGCTCAAGAATGTGCGAGAAAATTCAAATGCCCTGTTGAGGATACTAAGAAAATGGTAGAGTGCCTCAAGGCCGTTGACGCCATGACCTTCGTATCCTGCCATGTGGATCTTACCGTAAGCAAGCGTAAAGGAGAGTGTTTTCCACAGCCTTTATATTTCATCTGAAGTTCTTGATATTTAGGCTCACCCACTTCCACAAGAATCGTAAATTCGTACCATCTGTCGAAGCGATTAACGATGAGCATGCGTTTTTGACGGAAGAGCCACTTGCAATTATCAAAGCTGGGAAATTCCAAAAAGTTCCCGTTCTCACTGGGTTTGCCACTGGGGAAGGAATGCTCCATTCCATGGGTAACGCAACTTAAAAGTTGCCTAAAATCAATTCAGGACGCCGTAAATGCGCAAAGAATTAAAAATACAGGGTGAATGCACTTTATTTGCTCAAACTCAAAACTGGCGTTGTCGTCAAATGTTGATGAATTTAAATGAAATTTAGCAGGACTGTAATCCACGTCTTAGATAACATAAAAGAATTTTTGCAGATTATTTTGGGTTGGAAAAAATACCGTCGGAACTCGGACGTGCCTTCAAAAAAGTTTTCCAGCTGTAACTTTTTCAACGTAAAATTCCACACGACATTAGGCAAGCCGATTTGCAAATTTGTTTGCTCTCCGGTCTTTCTGTCGATGAAATTATAAGATTTATTGAAGTTTTGCTCAAGTTAGAATGTTCGAATTTCATAAGAAACAAAAAATCCGCAACTCTGTTTTACGAACTCTTGAGGTATGCATACACGAGAAACTCATACACGAGAAACATCCGAGCTGAATCAGCGGGTATTTGATTTATCTTTTGTTCCACATAGAAATATCACGTCGACTGCTATAAGTAATTGATTACAAAAAGGCTGCCTTTCTGATTTTTAAAGCGACGTGAAGCTGTTACCGCTCAGCGAAGTGAACAGTGCAAAATCCTTCCTAAACCGCTCTGGCTAACGCAAATTGAGCTAAGATTCTTCAATCATAACGGTAACAGTGGTGTTCAAGCATGGCTTAAACTTCTGTAGCGCTTTTCCGTCACCGCCGCGTTACTATTTCCCCTAGAATAAGAAAAATTCCGGGGTAGATAGCAAAAAAAAATTCAGCTGGAAAACTTTTTTAAAGCACGTCCGAGTTCCGACGCCAACTTTTCTCTTAAGATAACCCAAAAAAATCAGTAAAATAATCTTGTATGTTTTCTAGGACGTGGATTACAATCCTGCCAAGTTTCATTTAAATTCATCAACATTTGTCGAAACTACGCTAGTTTTAAGTTTGAGCAAATAAAGTGCATTCACCCTGTAAATAAAAAAATTAGGAAAGAGATAAAAAAAGCGAAAAAAATGTTAGGGAAGAAGAAGTAAGAAATAACCCCGCCAGAATGATTTATTTGGTTTATTCCAGCACTGGCCGGCAACGAAAAGTATTTGGAAGAGGCAGTTGAAGACTGGGCCAACTGGGCACCTAAAGCCTTTCACTACCCTGCAGAGCGTGCAGACATCACTGAAACAATTTTTAATTTTTATTTCAAGCCACATCTATCCAAGTTCCAATCCCAGCGGGACAGAATACAAAACTTTACAAATATTTTTGGGGACCGGTTGTTCAACTATGGGATTTTAGAGAGCGTTTCTTTGGAGCGAGAGCACATTCCAATATACGGTTACGTCTACGATCATCAAGGCCCTTTGGGAATGATCCTCGGAGAAATTCACACCGGAATTTTCAGATTTATTTATAAGGTTCTCGAATCCTTCCTTTTGAACAGAGTCCTTGGGCTGGACACAAGAAATGATTATTTGGGTAGAGAAAAATTCCTCAAACAGTCGCATGATTGGTAAGAGAATTTCTTGATTTCTCTGAATTTTAGGTGTTGCTCACGGGGATGAAATTTTTTATTCTTTGGAGTGTGGAGCCACTTTCCTCAGTTTTCTTCTCACAGACAAAGGATTTGGAGTTTTCGAAGGATTTAGTGAAGCTATGGGCAGACTTTGCAAAAGGACGGTAGGCGCATTAAATCATTCCTGCGAGAAAGAGTTATTCGAGAAAAATGGGTCATTTGCTAATAATCTGAACGATTTTATTATTAGGAGTCCGCTCGAATTCAAAAACCATAAAATTCCACAGTTGGAAAAAGCTGGGCCCCTCAAATTCGCAAGGCTACATGGGAAAGGTTTCGAGATTCTGGAAAATCCTCTCAAGGACAGATACCAATTTTGGCAAAATTTAAAACTGTAGAGTTAAGTAAAGCTGAATTTAAAATTAGTTCCAGTCCTTTTCCTCAATAAGCCAAATACAAAAATTAAACTGAAATTATTTAACAGAGGCTATAAAATACACTGAAATTAAAACGGAACTTTTCAACAGGAAAATGAGTACAGCCTGAGCTTAAAAAAANTTTCAACAGGAAAATGAGTACAGCCTGAGCTTAAAAAAAGAGCTTCTTTTCATGGTAAAAAGGTTCTTAAACCTGGGTAAATAGGTAGTCCAAGCATTTTTAGGACTGGCAAAGTTCGGATGGTTGTTAATAGCACCAAGTAAAAAGAAATCATATGGCAAGAATTACTTTGAAACTGAGCGTAGAGAACACGATGAAATTATTAGTGCCACTGAAGTAGGGTAAAGGTAAAACTTTGAAACTTCCGTTTTTATTCTGTCCTGATTTTTCGTAACAATGGGTTAGATAAGCTTTGTTGCTACCTGCCTTGATGCAGAAAATAAAACTGTGAGGAAGAAGAACTGGAGATGAAAATCTGTCTGATGTAGTAGTACTATAGGTAAAAACATTGGGGAGAGTTAAGGCTGACATCACTAAAGCATATGATTCATAACAACGATTTTCTGAAGTTTTTTCAGTTTGATGCAAACTTGAGCACGGTTCAGTACTAATTCAAACCTGTAAGTTTAGCAATCAATTTTACACTTGTTAGTAAAACTAGTTTTGATTTTTGAGAATTTTTATTGAAACAGGAAAAAATGGCTGAAGGGAATTCTGATTCTGGTGAAACTGAGCGTTTCACCTTTTTCTATCACACCGAGTCCCCGTTTTCCCAGTTTCATCCCTGCACTTTCACTGCACCCGCTTTATTTGAAGGCGCTGAGACGGAACACACGTTTTCCAGTTGCGAGCAGTGGATGATGTTTCACAAGGCCTTGCTCTTTAAGGATAAAGAAATTGCGAAGAAAATATTAGAGGAAACCTCAGCAGGAGTAATCAAATCACTCGGACGAAAAGTCAGGAATTTTGATCAAGAAACATGGGAAAAGCACAACGAGAGAATAATTTACGAAGGGAATCTACTCAAGTTCAGTCAAAATCCACATTTACTCAGACGATTATTGGATACTGAAGGTACGACGCTCGTTGAGGCAAGCCCACGTGACTGCATTTACGGGATTGGACTCAGTGCTAGTGACCCTAGGGCACTCTCAAGAAAAAATTGGAGAGGACGGAATCTACTCGGACAAGTCCTTACGAAACTTAGAGAAAAATTAAAAGAAAAATTAAGCGTGTAGTGCAAAAAGGTTGAAGAGAAAAAAAAATTCTCGCTAAACTGTAAGACGAACAATTATCAAGTGAGATGCTCTTTTGGACTTGAATGAAACTTGGCTGATAGGTAATAGTACTCATCAGTACCTCCAACTGTTGTACAGGACCAAGGTGGGTTGTGAACCCCAGGTGACCTCTACAGGTCACCAAAGGTCAGTCACTCGACCTCATGGATTCAGACACGTGATATGTGAATCGAACGAGCTTGATCTCCTGATCCTAGAAATGCTGGTGGCCATACTTCAGGCCAAAAGGGTCAATTCTGCTATATTTTTAGAATCAGGAGACCAAACCCGGTCGATTGACATATTGCTTGTCCGTGACCTTTGGTGACCCCCTGAGTTCACTTAAGGTCAATGTCCCACTTTGGTCCCGTGCAAAAAGTTAGAGTTACTGATTAGTACTACCTATCGGCCAAGCTTCATTGAAATCTAAGAGAGCATCTCTGATCCTATTCCGACTTGCGCACACCCCTTATTTGAGGCAACTATATTACTTAATGATTTGGAGTCTTGAAATGTTTCTGAAAATACGTTGAATCCCCTGGGAGAAACCGGCCTCAGAAGTACGAGGTTTTTCTTTTTTTCTTTTGTTCTCATATTACGCATTCTCACGCAGAGTGGTATTGAGGTATGTAGTAATGAAAAAAAAACTCATAAACATTTGTCTATTCTTTTTAATTAAATCCTCATGTTTTTAATGCAAAACTTGTCTGCATATTTTAGAATTCAGAACAAAAGAAACTTAATTTAAACAGCACTGGAAACCAAAAACAAATTGTCAATTTTGTTTTTAAATGAAATTAGAACTTTCTAAAGACTGATTCTTAAAGATTCTAGTTAAAGCATTTAAAACTTTATCAATTTGTTTGGGAAATTTTTTTTTAAATTTCTTTTCTAGAGTTTTTGTATTGTAACTAATCGTAGAACTTAAAATCGAAATTCATTTCAGTTTTTGCTGCATTTTCACTACGGTTTGACTACGACACTGTGTTCGCTAAAGCAACTATTCCCGTTGCTTAAAATATGTTTTTACACTACACTTAATCATCACTTTCCATAAATTCAATTCGTCGAGGCATACATTGCCGTAAAATCGGTCGCAACCGTCCCTCTAATTGCTGGGCTTCATCTCCCTCTTCATCTCGGTCATCTGCGCTCCAGTCCACTCCTTCCTCTTCCACATCCATTCTCTCCTGCTCATCATACTGGCGATCCATCTGCTCATCTCCTTCATCTACATCCATTCTCTCTTGCTCATCATCCTCGCGCTGGATCTGATCAGTTTGTTCGGCTTCATTCAACAACGGGGCTCGAACCTACAGAAAATATTCTCGCGAAATATTATCTGGGTTAAAAATCGGATGGAGTCCTACCCGAATGTTTTGTTGCTCAATTATTCGCTGCTCTTCAACGTCTTCTTTCCAGTATTTATCTTCCAACCTGGAATTAAAAAAAAAGTATGGACGCCGTAAATTTGCTTCGAAAAAGACATCGATAATTTTACTTTTTTATATGCCCTATGTGTTTCAATCCATACGTGGCGTTGTATCCATTAAGTTGCCTTTTAGCTTCTTCAACGATATCATGGACTTCTTGATTTCGATTTGATCTACGCACGTTGAACTTTATATCTTTCCACACATACTCGATTGGGTTTAAATCACCTGAAACGATAAATGAGTGGTTAGCTCGTTTGCCTGAATACTGCATGGCACTTACAATTGTAAGGGCTCAGTCTGACTACCCGATGACCTCTCTCTCGAGCCATTCTGTCCAAGACATAGAAAGTATGGTTTTTTTTAACTTGTTGCACTATCTGCCACAGCTCCTCTTTGACGTAGGTGAATTCCGGAAAAAGGGGGGTCTCGTCCTTAGGAAGTTTTCCCTCTGCTTCTCTCTCTTTTAGCCAATCATATATGTCAGACTTCCGCTGGCTGGATTTTACAGCGTCGGTGACAGAATGGTACCTTGCGTTGTCAATGACCTATTCAGAAAAAATAGCATCAACTTTCTCTTTCAATGTCCCCCTAGAATTAAAACTTACAATTATCGTGGGTTCTGTAAATTGATCTAACAAAGTACCCCAAAAGTCTTTGTAAATATGCTGATCCACGTTCGTGTGGTAGTCGTAGGCTGTGTCGTTTTTTGAAATGGGATAAACAACGACGTTCGGTAATATCCGACCATCAGGGCCCACTGAAACACAACATGATGTCAACGTCTAGAACCGTCTTAAAAATGGTTACAATACGTACATGCCGCTATCACAATTATGCGTCCGCCCCTGGTGCCTTTCTGTGTTTTGTATGCGGATTTAGCTTTGTCTTTGAAAACCATTGTCTTAACCTTCCAACCTTTATCTGCAAGAAAACTAGTATACTTCATGCATACAAAGTGAGTACATAAAAAACTTACAACTTCTTTCAAACGGGTCTATCCAGGTTTCATCAGTATATACGACCGGCATATGTGTGTCGTTCACCCTTAGCTCGTCATTTTGCCTTATTCTGGTTAGGTATTTCTTTCTCCATTCCACGATTTCTGGCTTTTGTACTAGCGCTGCCCGGTTGTCTACTCTGCCGTAAGTGAGACCCGCCCTATGAAGTAACTTTAAAAACGTCTTTCGATGGCACTGCCAAGGCTTAGCGGTTACAGTCTCGTTCTGCGTTCCTCGGTTAACGTACTCACAAAAACGTCGGTAGACTTCACCGTGCATTGCAGGCTTGTTTTCCGCATAAATAGAGAAGATGATTTCCCTCAAATAAGCTAAGTCATCCTGAGTCATCACTCCAAGTCGATGCTCTTTTGTTTTCCTTTTGCGTGACGGGGTTTCTACATTTGCCGTGGCATAATTCTGCAAGATTTTCCTGACACTTTCAATGCCAACATTAAGCAGCTTGCTCGTCACTTGCTTAGAAGTCCCTGTTAACAAGTCTGGAAAGTCCTTGCTGTTCCTTATTGCGTTTTCAGCATTAACGATCAACATCTGAGCGGTTCGCTGAAATCGAATTCCACGAAACTGAAAGATGTTTTTAAATGTTTCTGTGTCAAGCTGTAAAATAGCGGAGAAATATTCTTCCTCGTCCATGCACATGTTCATCTGACCAGGCGTAGCCGGTGAAAGCTTAAACCTGCCCAACTGAAAAGGCAAGTCCCCTCGGCAGGCGCTATAACTAATTCCACGTGCATCTATCCAATCTCTGTCACTCGTAGATGGGTCGGCCATAACAAAACCAGGTTCGAATTTTGGATATAGTTCTTTATAAGGAAAATAGACTTGTTGTCGGTCTGTGTCTCCTATTGCTACTGCGTCTTGTCTGTACTTCACCAGAAGGTTAAGGGTAGCCAGACCGGTGTCAGACCCGGTGTCAGACAACGGAATTTCAACAGGATTTGCTCTCCGTAGCATTAAATGCTTCTTGTCGGTGTTTTTGCTGTACATATCCAGATACAGTAGAACGATCATGACAGATTCACCGAGGTTTGGTTGGAAACAAAACGGCCTGGCGCATCTACATTCCGAAAGTTTCATACCTGAAGCTTGAACCTCAGCTCCACCAATTACAAAGTAAGCTTTTGGGATGATTTCCGGGGCACTTTGCCGCGGCACCAGTTGTGCAGCACTCAACTGTTTACCAGCCAAATCACAAGAAGTTATAATAGAACCTGTACTAGCCGCTACGACTAGGACCGAATAACCGTTCAGTTGCTTGTTTTCCCCACGGCTTCCAGGACTGCAGACTTCCTGAAGTTCAAGGAACGAGAACCTTTCAGGTCCGCCGCTAAACTTCACTTCGGAGATGAGAACTCTGCATCCACCAAATCTTCTTGGGACAACAGGTGGTACGTAGGTCGATCGTCGAATAGTTGCAGGAACGCCGTCTTCATCTGTTTCATCGCCAGAGGCTTCCCCTTCAGCTTCTTCAGCATTGTTTGCGGAGCCATCAACTGCGCTTCCAGGTAATCCTGCGGGAGAGGCATTTTGTCCCATAAGTGGACAAGCCATTTTCGGGACCGAGTGAGTTGAGACCGAATGGTTTCCAGGCGGACCCAACTTGTTTCCAGTTTGCTCGCATCTTTCAATGTTTTCTTGACAGGCGCTTAAATAACTCACCTCCACAGCCTTCTGCCATACAGCCTCGTAGTCCTGCACAACCCCAACAACTGGATCGTCAGTCCTGTTTGTATTATCGGTTGGGCTTGATTTCTCAACTGCCACAAGGCTACCTTCGATGTCCACATTAAATTTCGGGTTGTAAACAGAACCTAAATGCTGCTCATAAATTCTTTTTCCTTCGAAAAAAGTGTAGAAAGGTAAATACCAAGGCGACTTTAAAGCCCTTATCCGTTCAACCAAGATCTCGTCCGCTGCTAATTTGTCCGCTAACGTAAGGTTGACAGTACTGTAAGCTAAATCGTGTTCACGGCATGCCCAATCAACCATGTTAAGTGGGCCGCCGTCGTTGTCCATTTTCGTGATGTTTGTTCCAGGACCGCAATACCTACGATTAACCAATAAAATACGAATTACATTTTTAGCCCTAAGACTGGCATGGGTATCCGGAAAGCATACTATGGGAGCGTAGGTTTAGAAAAATTGGGAAACGTTTCCGCTAGCTGACCTCACGGATCAGGTCAAAGAGTACGCCAATCAAAACAGCTGATGAGCTGAATCTAGAAATATGCTACACTTGACCTGTTTAATAATTGACAAAAATTTTTAAAGCCCCAAGTACTTGCTTGCTTGGCACCATGTTGTCGAGGAATTACGGTAGTATTTCAGTTATTTTCAGATTGCGGCTTTTTTGTGACCTGCCTTTTTTGCCAAGTTTAAGTTACTCCGACCATAGAACAGATATTAGGATTTGCATTACCTTGTTCCGGGTAACGTGAACGCTGGTCCTTGTGGCAAGCGATCATTTGGAAATCTTCGCTTTCTTGCAGCTTTTCCAATTTCTTTTAGCTCACATTTACGCTTTGATTCTTGAGCGGAGATAATCATCCGAATGTAATATAATCGTCCAGAGTCCGAGTGTTCTGTAGTTGAAAATGTAAGGGAAGGCGGAGATGCAAGTATACAGAAATTGGAGCCACAGACCCGGAAATGGCTACACCGGTTTGGTAGGGGCTCGTTCAACCGAAGAACATACTCGCCTATATTTTCTCCTGGTTTACATTGAAAGCTATGAATTTTCGGCTCCAGAAATTCCAAGCAATCCAAAAAGGCTTGCTTCAGATTAGGTGAAAGTTTCCTAGGCCCACTCGGAATGAGTCTTGTGTTGCAAGGAGAAGGAGACTTTTCCAAAGGGGTGACGTCAAACAAACTTCTGACCGTTCTGATGAAGGATGGATGCTTAGTGAATACTCGATCGCCATTGTAGTCGTGGAATGGGGTTGCGGCCGACATATAGCTGCCGTTTAAGTAGACGAAATCGGAATTCAGGATCCCGATTGCTGAAATTGTAATGCACGTGGTATCATTGCAAATGGTTAGTTGGCTACAGCTTTTTGGTTGTGGAAGCTCTGTAGCAGAAGAATACACTTTCCATAATGGCGAAGTAGAAGACCCGAACATCTCACATTCGTCTTTAGCCAGTCCCACTGCGTAATACGGCAAACAGTGCAGCACTTGTCTTCGAACCTCACTCTCAGTTGGGATGTTGTACGTCGGTGATTTTTTGTCAAAAAGTGCGGATAGTGATCCATCTCTGCAAAAATCGACTCTGTAAGCCGCAACTAAATTAAAGGAAACTACAATGGTGGTACAGAGAAACAAAAATAGAACTTTTTCCATTTCTCTTACGTAGGCTTTGTAGCGTACTTTTTCTTGTCTAATTCTGATACTCAAGGCACTAGTACTAGTTCATAAACTTCACACTTGCTCCTGCCGTTCATGACTACTGACTATTTTTATTTCATTTTGTCTTCTTTTATACGTTTATATGAGAGAGCTGAGGTTTCCTGTATTTTCAGGTCAGAACTCTCTAGAATTTTTCTATGTTTGCCACTTCAAGAAGAAGCAGATCAATACACTGGACTTTTCCGTTTTTTCTACTTAAGAACTTTCTAGAATTCCCCTGTTTGCCTGTCACACGAAAAGCAGATCAATATCGTGGAATTTTCCGCATTTTCTGGGTCAGAATTTTCTAGACCTTTCTCGGTATATGCCTCTCACGGAAAGAAAAGATTAATCCAGTAGAATTGTCCATATTTTCCAGGTCAGAATTTTCCAGAATCACTTAGCATTACCGCTTACTGGGAAAGCAGATAAATATCGTGGAATTTTTCCGTATTTTCTAGGTCAGAATTTTCTAGACCTTTCTCGGTATATGACTCTCACGGAAAGAAAAGATCAATCCAGTAGAATTGTCCATATTTTCCAGAATTACTTAGCATTTGCCCCTCACAGGGAAAGCAGATAAATATCGTGGAATTTTCCGTATTTTCTAGGTCAGAATATTCTAGACCTTTCTCGGTATATGCCTTTCACGGAAAGATATGATCAATGCAGTAGAATTGTCCATATTTTCCAGGTCAGAACTTTCCAGAATTACTTAGCATTTGCCCCTTACAGGGAAAGCAGATAAATATCGTGGAATTTTCCGTATTTTCTGGGTCATAATTTTCTAGACCTTTCTCGGTATATGACTCTCACGGAAAGAAAAGATCAATCCAGTAGAATTGTCCATATTTTCCTGGTCAGAATTTTCCAGAATTACTTAGCATTTGCCCCTAACAGGGAAAGCAGATAAATATAGTGCAATTTTCCGTATTTTCTAGGTCAAAACTTTCTAGAGTTTTCTTAGTATATGCCTTCACGGAGAGAAAAGATCTATACGGTAGAATTGTCCATATTTTCTAGGTCAGAATTTTCCAGAATTACTTAGCATTTGCCGCTTACAGGGAAAGCAGATAAATATCGTGGAATGTTTCCGTATTTTCTGGGTCAGAATTTTCTAGACCTTTCTCGGTATATGACTCTCACGGAAAGAAAAGATCAATCCAGTAGAATTGTCCATATTTTCTAGGTCAGAATTTTCCAGAATTACTTAGCATTTGCCGCTTACAGGAAAAGCAGACAAATATCGTGGAATTTTTCCGTATTTTCTAGGTCAGAATTTTTTAGAAGAGCAGATCAATTCGGTAGTGTTGTCTGTAATTTCCGGGCCGGGATTCTCTAGAGTTACTCATTGATTGTCTTTCCAGGGGAAAGCAGATCAGCTAGAATCTTTTTTTTTGTCTTTTATTTTTAACAGTGTGTCCTGTCAGGGAGAGCAGCTAAAAGCCGTAGGTTGTTTTTTGGTATTCAAAGTTAAAATTCTCTAGAATTCATCTTCCTGTGCAGTCTGTATCTCCCCTTCTTCGTTTTAAATTACAATTGGTTGAAGGTGGATGAGGAGGATGAACCTGAGGTAGGGCCACAGCCCCAGTCAACTGGATTATCTTCCCTTTCATTCCTTCGAGCTTTGTCTTCTCACTGCAATCCCATTCTCTGTGCATATCATGTTTATTTTTAATTCAGCTTTAAAAATCGTTTGTTTCTTGTTTTTACGTTCTCAGCTCCTGAAATTGTGTTTTTTCTTATATCGTAACCATACATTCATAGTATTTTTCTAGGTCAAAATCTAGGTTAATCTTTTCCTCTCACAGGAAGAGCGGATCAATACGCTAGAATTGTCCGTGTTTTCTAGGTCTGTATCCACTAGAATTTCTAGAATTTTTTTTTGTTTGTCTTGCGTTCTTAACTATTTGCTTTTCGGGGAGCGCAGCTCAAAAACGTGGAGTTTTTTTACAGTATTTAAAATGAGTACAATTGTCTAGACTTCACTTTCCCCTCTGTCCCTTTTCTCCTTTAATTAATGCGTTGAAGGTAGATGAAGAGGATGAACCTGACGTGGACTCCCCAAAGCCAGCCAACTGAATTATCTTTCTTTTTATTCTTCCGATTTGCGTCTTCTCACTGTGCCCCGCCTCTTCTCTGTTTGTTGTCTTTAAATCTAACAACCCTTAGAACTTATTAGAATTCAGCATTGTCGAAAGTTCTTCTTCAATCACTTTCACTTTTATGCTTAGTTAATGCAGGTATAATTAATGTCGTCGATTTTTTTAGAGTTCTAGAACTCATCTTCTTGTAAACGCGCACCTTTCATTTTATTTTTAACTTGCAAATTGGAAAGAGAGCGAAGAGGTAGAGGAGGCCGAGGAAGAGAAATCCTATGGTCAGCCAGTCCTCCCATTAATTTTTTTCCTATGCTCTTTCTCCCTCACCTTTCACTTTTCTGATTTGCGTTACGTCACTTCTTTTTTTCTTTATTAATCGCTCTTAATTGTCTGTTCAGCATATCGGATTATACATTTATTTAATTTTTTGCTGTATTCCCTAGCTGCGGTTGAAATGTTTAAAGCCAGAATGATCTAAAATTCATCATTTACTAGAACCTTTCATTCTTTCTTTTATTCTAAATTCCTACTAAAGTTAAGGAGGGCAGGTTGGTACAGTCTTTGCTTTACTTCTTTTCATTTCCCTTATTCCTTCAAAAATTCTATGTAAACAGTGATTGAAGTGACTTCAGAGAAAAACGAAGACATTTGGGCTGTTTTTTGTAATTTTTAAGCCTTTCCTGTGCATCTTTCGCCTTTGGTGGATAGAACTGGGCCTGCTTACGGACTAAAATTGTTCATATATGAGCTTGTGAACGAGAAAAGGGGGAAGACGTAGCAAAACTTCGTTTTGAGAAAAAGGCGAGAGAAGATAGGAGCGAATGATTTCTCCTCCTTCCCTCCAAAATCAGAAACTACCGTATTTCCTCGACTATAGCGCACACGAAATTCAAAAGCGACTTCCCACTGGCTGCTGCAGCTGATTGCAGGTGCTTCTTTTTTCTCCGGGACAAAGAATTTGCAGAAAAAATAATGACACAGCTTTTTCTCTTATGCGTTAAAAAGGAAGGCACAAAATATCCCGGGGAAACAAGCAGACGAGTAGAAAAAGAAGCACCTGCAATCAGCTGCAGCTGCCAGTAGGAAGTCGCTTTAAGTCTAAAGGAGTTTACGCTGCCAGAGTTCGCGGTCTATGAATTAAGAAGTATTTAGTTTCAGTACGCAATAACGTGAGTCATAACTTCGCTTAAACTAATTTAAAAACATTTGAAACAAAATCGAAGGGGGAAGCAATGACGTTCAGTAAAATAATACTAATCATTAGTGCATCGTTTCAAGGACTAAGCGACAAAGGGAGTGATAACCCGTCAATAGTGATCAGCTGTTGCAAATTAAAAGGCAAGTCAGAAGCCAAAATAACATACTTTGATGGATTTCAGTGAAACTGGCCGGTAGCTAGCTCAGACCCGTATCTCCAACTTTGTTGCTGGACGAAAGCGATGCTTTGAATTTTTATGACCTCGAAGGTCACTAAAGGTAGTTGGTGAACAGTAGACGAATCGAAGGTATCTGATCTCCTGATTCTTAAAATGCAACATACTTCACCTTTTTGACATAAGGCATGGCCACTATAGAGGTCATCAAAGTTAAGGCGGAACTTTTAGGAGCATTTGAGGTCATTTGTTAGACCAAAAAGTCAAGTGTGATGTATTTTAAGCATCAGGAGACCAAGACTTTAGACTTATTTGTCGCTTCTTCAATGCATGAGGTCTAGCGCCGGCCCTATTTAACATATAAACATCAACTAAGGTCAATGCCCCGCTCCCGTTTGGTACCAAAGTCAGAGGTAGTGGTTAGTGCTAACTACCCCCAATTGTAATTGGAACTGATCGAAGGATCTTATTTTGGCTTCAGACTTGTCTCGAGAATTAAAAAGTGTAGTAGATCAGCTGTGATTAGTAATTTATAGGAGTAGTCGCTGATGGAAGAAAGCTCTCTTTTCCGTAATATTAATTTACCGACCTGGTGCCATGTATTCGCGCAAATACGGTAATATTCAAATTATATTCAAATTCTGGCGGATCCGTGACCTCTGCTTAAAACCAGTTGAAAGTGCTGCGTGACCTTCGTGTTATCTACGAAAGTGGCATTTCTAGAAAGCTTAGATTCTAAGCTACGTAAAGGTAACAATATCTACATCTCCCACCTTTTCTAATTCGTTCTCACATATAACCTACCAGGTAAGCTACACCTTACTAGCTGATTTGCATTTGATTGCTACTCCAACGGAAATCTTATCTCGGACTCTCTTTCTTTTTATCAGCAGTTACTTACTCGAGCAATGCAACAATTAGTGGAACTTACAGACCTAGAAGGGCAACTAGAAGAGAGTACTCCCCTCCAAACTTCCATTTCCATGAGGTTGACCGACCGTAGACAACGGAAAGGGGTTATGAGTAACATTGTCGGCGTTTGCTGCTCTCTCTTCTTCTCACTCATCTTGATTGCAATTTTCATTGCACTGTCAATTGCATGCATTGCCATTGCTGCCTCATACTTGGATGAGAAGTACTGTCCTGGCGAGAAGAACATTGCACCTGTACTCATGGCGACTGGATGCATTGGACTTTGCTTGAGTGTCTTTGAGTGGCTGTCAAAGCTTATTGTTGTCAAAGAAGGGGATCAGGTGGAGGATAAGCGGAAGTACCGTTACTGCTTTTTTCAGTTGGCTAGGATTGCGTACGTCGGAATCTTTACCTGGCTATGTGTCCTCGTCTTAGGTTTGATCCCGTACCTAAGCTACTATGCAGCTGACCCTTACTACTGCCATCCAACGCTCTTCCTTTTTGCATTTTGGTCGGTTATCGTTGGGATTACTTGTTGCGGGTTCTTCTACTTTTTCGATTGCTGCCGCCGCTGCGTCCCGCTATGTCGTGGTTAAAACGAAAATTTCCTAACTTTAAGTCCAAAATACTGCTTTTTTGTTTAGAAATCATTACTATTGTTGTTATTTGCTATTGTTTCTATTATTAATGTTAAAGGAGAAGGGAGCTTGAGTTGTCTTTTCTTTGTTTGCGCTGAATTATCAGCTTTACGTTTACTAAGCTTCGTGCCTTAAATTACCACTCTGCGTTAGAATGCGTAATATGAGAACAAAATAAAAAAAGAAAAAACTCGTACTTCTGAGGCCGGTTTCTCCCAGGGGATTCAATGAATATTAAATCTCTGGAAAAAGGCAAACAAATATGGTGACCCACTTCATTTTAAAGTATGGTTCTATTCAGCAATGGCAAAGTCTTTGCCATCCTCATTATCTGCGGTTAAGATGTCCGGTCTATGTACTCAGAACGAAGCTCTTGTTTGTTTAAGGCGCGCCTACTTAACGTCATGATTACGCTCTCACTCAATATTCCTTGACTTCTATTAAACTGTCCGATGAATAACGAACTGCGTCGTCAAGACTGAATTTCATTCATTTTCAGTTTTGTTGTCTGACGGAGGAGGAATGATTCTCATTTCTCTTATTTTAGCATCACTTCTGATTTGCCCCATATCTTCTTCTGTAGATCAAGACAAAACCGGGGTATTCAGCTTAGTGAATACGCTAGTCGAGGCAAGCGACTTTATCCAGTGCAAAACTTGGGTGATTTTGACGTCATCAGCTGAGAGAAGGGAGACGTTGCCTCATACTTCAAAAACTTTGATTGCTTTTGTGCTTTTTAAATTTAGCAACGCTCCAATAAATGTGAATAACCTCGATCGAATTCTCACTGAAAAAGATCTTCTCTACCCCAAACTTTTATCCATTCGCAAATCCCCCCAGTGCCAATTCGTATTTATCAGCAATTTGGAAAATTCCGCCGACTTTCCAATCCTAATTCTCTCTGCAGTGTCAGCCAACTTGTGTTCGTCCACACAAAGATTACTTCTTCTACAGCGGGAATTTCGAAGTTTTTGACCGGAGCCATCTAGCGGCTGAAATTCGAAGTGGATTTTACGTTAGAGAGCCTCCTTTACTTTTCCCATTGAAAATTGATAATTTTCTGAGCGGGAATCACTACGTGGTTTCAACCGTGAGAGGTACACCGTGGGTTAGCTTTGAAGAGGGCGTCAATGGCAAGCCTGGAAGATTTACAGGGTTTTACTGCGACCTCTTTCGTGAGTCGGCCTTTAAATACAACTTTACTTACAGCTTTCAGTTTTCTGGCGGGAGCGGTTTATTCAAAAACGGTAAATGGTATGGCGTAATTGGAGAAATTTTTAATCGCGAAGCTGATATCGGCGTTGGCGTTGGAATCACGCCCTCAAGGCATACTGTTGTTGATCCCGGCCCCACGCTTGAGCATCTCAACCGCATATTCTTCATACGAGCGCCACCTCTGGCCCACTCCTGGAAACAAATTTTCTACCCCCTCACGGCCGCCGTCTGGGCGTGGACAATGGTGACAACCGTTCTGACGACTTCAGCTTATTACCTCTCAAAGCGCTGGAAATTTCGGGAAGCAGGCCTCTCTGAGGCCGTGCTGTCCACGCTGGCCCTATGCCTGGAGCAAGCGGTGAGCATGCGGTTTTGGGTTGGAGTCCGTATCCGTGGACTTATTTTCCTATGGATGTTTTTCTGTCTCGTCATTGGCTGCGGCTACAAGTCACGGCTTGTGTATTTTCTCACGTTCACCGTCCCAGAGACCGTCCCAACCACGCATGCGTCCTTGCTCGACGAAAATTACGAGCTACTATTCCGGTACTACGGTGGCGTGGCTTACAACCAAGCTCACCAGTCCACTGATCCTATGCAGCGGGAAATCGTACGAAGGGCCAAACTAGTTAACTCCTCGCAGGAATGCGTCGTCGGAGTAATTTTAGGAGACAAAACTGCTTGCCTCGATTGGAATGACCATGGAAGCTTTGCAGTTAACACGAACTCTTCAGTTAGCG
>JABASM010001020.1:0-16945 GCA_019776545.1 Brachystomella parvula | reverse complement strand
CCATCCCAAGGAAATTTGGTTGCGGCGGAAAAATACATAGAAAATAGCTGGGCATTCCACAGGGCAAATCTCAAAACCCGCTTCGTCCCAGCCCCAATCCTCCCACGACGAATATTTGGTCAAGTAATCCAGGCTACTCGGTCAGGAGATAACACCTTTTCTCCAAAAAGGTTCTATTACCTACCACTGCTGAGAATCAGCTACTCGAAGGATCCCACGGCCCCGGTTTTCGCTACAATTAAAGCTAGTTTGTGGTGGCATCACATAGAGAAACCCTTGGCACAGGCTAATTTCATCGGATACAAAGGTAAGGATTGATACAGAAGTAAAAATTACGTTATTACTGGCGCGAGCTATTCATGCGTGCGTGTCCGGACGCGTATATCTCAGTAACGAATGATCGTAATCACTTGATTTTCGGTATAAGAGTTCTTTAGGGTCCGTAGTTTTTTTTTTCCGATGGAAGGGGAGCATTTACAAGTACTCTATATTTTATTTTTCCTCAGAAATTAAATTAAAATTATAAACCGTGCAAGACGGGAGTATATAATAGCGCGAGCGTACCGTGTACCGTTAGGGATATATCGTGTGTACCGATATTACTCATTTACGAGTAATTTACTCATTTAAGAGCAAATATCTTCATTTAAAACTGATTTACTCATTCCAGAGTAATTAACTAATTTGTGACGTTTTCTGTAATTTTTACGTATTTCTGACGGAATTAAAATATAATAGCGGTTAAAAAATGATTAAAATGTCGTCGTGCGACATCTAAGGGGAGATCCATAAATTATGTAATCCTGACTCGCCAGATTTTTAGCACCCCTCCACACCTATATAATCCACTGTAATCTTTCCTAAAAAAGGACCCATCCACCCCAATAGATTATATAATCCGCCTTTTTTTTTATTTCACTGGAAAATTTTGCAAAAAGCAGTGCAAACGAGCGCTGGCCAACCGGCCATGATATACCGAACAGGAAGTCCTGACTCATGCTGAACAACGTCGTCTACATATGCCAAAGCCAGCTAAAGCCTTTTTGCTTGACCTCTTCCCCTTCTTGGGACTTTTTGTGGACAATGGTGTGCTTTGACTACTGAATTCGTCACAAAGTACTCCCCAAAAATCCTTGCAGAATTGGCCTGCAAAGGGCGTTTGCCAATTTTATTGAAGAGATTCCTCCGCTAGATTTTTCTGAAAACCAAAATATAATGCATCTTGGAAGTCCACTCTACAAGTTTTCCGAACGAAATGTTTACAAATTCGATTTCCTTTGACCTCTGGAGGTCAAATCACCAAAGGTCAATCAAAAAAGAATTCGCTCCTAATTCTAACCTCACATTACCCTTCTTACCTACAATGTGCCGCTTATCCTACTGCGGAACGTTAAATGAGCTGTTGACTAAAAAGGTGCAACTATGAAGCAACTGCCAGACCTTTGATGACCTCTGAAGTTCAAAGCGAAGTGAATTTCTATAAGGTTAAGGTTGCTTCGAAAAAGTTGCATCACAGATTCTATGCATCAATTTTATGAAAAACTGGTTGGGCTGAGGCATTTCCTCAACAAAATCGGCCGTCTTTTGACCCGTCCGCCGCTGGTCTCGTTGAGAGCCAAACATACTTAGCCCGCTTGGAGGCAACCGGTGAGACTGACTGAGATTACATAATCTCTCACTGGCAGGCACCCACCCACCCTCATAATCCTATGTAATCTTCGCGCCAAACCAACCACCCATATCTCGGCTTACATAATTAATGGATCTCCTCTAAAGGTAGAAAATTTCCGTAGTTGTTCACTATTAAGTTACATAGCGATCGGTGACGTTCTAAAAATTTTCGATTTTCAGCCCATGTGTATGGTGTACAGGGTGTCCAAAGAAATTGTTTACCCACTTTCTCCAAACTCATTGAAACTCCCATAAGAAAACTTTCTCCGGTAAACAATAATTGTTTGGACACGCTGTATATGCGCATATGCACAGCGAGTTCAAGTAAGCGGTGGGGTGCTTGGGAGGAAGAGAAAGGTAAATATGGTCAGGTTAGACTTGTGCACCGGAAATTTAAATTCTCACAGATCAGTGACAAAAGACATTATTGGAGTTTGGACAGCACAGCCCTAAGCTTCCCAGTTGCGTCAGCGTTGAGCTCAACTTCTGCCTTTCTTTTTTTTCCCAAGCACCCCATCGCTTATTTGAACACTCACTGTACACCCCCAGATACACCCGGTACACCCCCAATGCACACACGGTACACCCCCAATGTACACACGGTACACCCCTTAATTCATAAAAAGGGGTACTAAGCATGCGTATTGTACCTGGAAACTTTCCATGTGTTTTCTTCTCGTCCATCAATTTCCTCCGAACGACCCAATGTCATGTCAGAGAGAGAGGGTCGAGGTGAATCGCCTCCGCCGAGTTTTTCGTAAAATATGTTTGTAGCGCCTTAGCATCATCCGTGTCCTCACTTTTCAGGAATCACAAAAGAAATGATTGAAGAAGCAAAATTGGCCATGCTTACAACAAAGATCTCACTCTTCATCTCCTTAGACAAATGGGACAACGGAACTGACGTTAAATACCGAGAGAAGCTGGCTCAGATGTTGTCCAAGCGGTTCAACACCACCTATACAACTGAGAGTCATTCGCTCGTACGCCGTTTAAGGTTAATCCGAGTTTAATTTAAAAATGTTCATTCTCACTGCTACAGAAACTATCTTTTTTTTAAACTCCGATTTTTACACGACTTTGGTGCATATAGGCATGACACAGACGTTAAGCCTGGATTCCCTATCACTATCACGACTTTCAAGCTTGGCGACAGGATTCTGGATTATGGTGGACTATACTTTCGAACAACTACTAGCCGCCTCAATTTCATCACTTGTGCCGGTCTTAAAAAAAACTTTAGTTTTCGGGACTACTTTCAACCCTTTCAAGATTCTGTTTGGTACATGGGACTTGGCTTCATTGGCTTCATAAGCATCACCTGCAAAATTATTTCCATTTACTTCAAAATCCCAGATTCTGTTTTATTCGTTTTGGCAGGAATTCTCCTTGAGATCTCAATAAGCGTAACGAAGAAACTGAGCGAAGTGCGTCAGTTCAAACTTTTCTTTTTATCGTTTGTTCTTATGAGTGTCATTCTCTCAAATGCATACAAAGGCGTTATAATCACGTCTCTTGTCAAACCATTTGGATCATTTGGATTTCCCTCAATTTCAGAGCCGTTGGAACAGAATTTCTCCGTATTCATTGACCTAGCCTATGCAGCAAAGGGTTGGTGGGTTAGGTGCTGCAAAAATGAGAGCGGACTGTCCACCATTGTTATCGAGCCCGACTCTTGCAGGGATTGGATAATTGGACTTGTGGCGGGAAATCCGCGTTTCGAAGTTTCGAGTATCTTTGGCATGGAAGATCCAGTAGTGTATAAGAAATATGTGTCCAGAATACGAAAGTTTGGAAGCTTTCGCAGCATTGAGCCAGAGGAGGGAGCGAGCGAGCGGGAAATTTCGGTAATGAAAATTTATACTCTGCTCCAGCCGATTCCGTGCCCAAGCCCAACTCAAGTTCGGCGGGAATTTGACCAACACTTTGAACTTTTAAAATGCAACCGTACGATGGCTATAGTGTCAATGGATCAAAAAACACTGCGTTTTCAGGCGAGCCTCAACCCCGAGACGTACGGATCGCTTTACGTGATCCCTGGAACGGATAGCATTGTACCTCTCACGTGGCACGGGTTCTCCATAGCACAGGTTGAGTTTAATGAGGCTATTTTCTGGCAGACATTACACAGTTTCATAAATTCTGGGATTTTCGACCACTACCGATCTGAAGTAGCTGAAAAATCCCGGCTTAAGATGATACGGGAAGCAAGGCAGACAGAAGGATTCGGAAAAATGAAAATTCCTGTACCACTGCATTTCCGTACTAAAATTGTAACAACGTTCTATGTTCTCTTTATATGCATTGGAATGAGTATTTGTGGATTCGGGGCGGAGATTCTCACACTGTGCGTCAAGAAAACAAGGCACATTGTTCGAATCTGCAATAATATGAGACGTACAGTGTACGTCTCACATTCTATTCCCCCCTCTTCTCCGGTAGAAAACAGTTAAGATGTACGATGCACTGCCATGTTGTACAACGCGTTTTATTTTAAATATTTTTGCTTTACTTTAGATCAAACACGCTGTACTGTAGGACAACAAAGGAAATCGCTTGGTAAGGTTCTTGAGGAAAGTACGCGGTGCGTTTGCCCCTTACTATCCTGCCTTGATAAATAACTTTCACCGAAAAAAAACTGTTTTGACGTCAAAATATTTTGGCATGCTGATTAATAGCCTGATACCCACTGCGGAGTTAGTGCATAGGGCTGCGAAGTACTACGTTTTCCACGAAAAATGAAACGCCAAAATGTCTCATAAGTAGATTCTCGGATGAGTAGGAGAAAAGGAGCGAGATTCCCTGCAAGAATTTCAATCAATCCATTCCGTATTAATATTAAAGATCCCGTCCCCTAACTTAGTCCAACACATTGACCAATTACCTCTCTCCTGGAATACTTTCGAAGAATTCAAACTATTTCCGAAGCGTTTTTGTTTTTAATTGAACCTAGGGACCCCAGGGGTGTTTTAGCCTAGGAAGTCTTACTTACGTAAAATTTTGGTGTTTCATTTTTCGTCGAAAACGTAGTGCGTAGCAGATAGGCAGAATCGAAAAAAATTACATTACCGTGAAACCCTGAATGCGACTCGCAGAAGGCCTGGAAAACTCATGAAAGGGGCGCTTCAGCTCCAGCGATTCTTGCTTAAGACAATATAGGTGAAAAAAACAGTTAAATTCCTGCATACAATAAAGTTTGAAGCACAAATATACAATGTGAAACATTTGAATTTATCAAACCCCAAGGAAGCTACAACATTTTCGACACTGTCCAAATAAAGTAGGATCACCATCAATAATACAGCCGCACTCTCTTACCCTGCAGCCGCATAAATACTTGGGAAAAGGAAGTACCGTATTTCCTGTGGTATTAGCCGCATATTTCGGATTTTAAACTCAGTTTCTTCGTATAAACCCCACTCGCGCAGGAGCCGTAAAAAATGTTTTTTTTTTGCTTGCTTATAAAAAAGAAAAGATATAGCGTCCTTTTCTCCAGAAGCACAAATGAACATCGGAATTGATGACGGCGGCGCGATTGGGGATATTTTTGATGGATTTCAATGTACTCAATACTGTAAATTATTAGAATATTATTTCCTTTAATTCGCTTTGTCTAAATAAATATTTCCAGCTGTCCTATGTGCCGCATTCGCCTATTAGCCGCGCATTCAGCATGGGAAGGAAAAATCGGGGTATAAGTGATATAATCCGGGATGCAAATGGAATTCGTTGTGACGATGACAGACTCGGGGGGTGGGGTTGCAGCACAGAAGGTGACATGGACAATTCCACGTCTACCGACGGGGGACCGCGAAATTCTGGTGAAGTTAACTAATGAAGTAATTGTAAATCAACATTCATTTTACATTTTCAAGTTTAAAAATACAATTACTGAAAGAATTTATTAGCTCTTACCCTTCTGCCTTTGTTTTTTATTCGACATTGTCACATAAATCAAGAAGTTCAGACCTCTTCCTTCGGCTGTCTATTAATTCCTTGTAAAACCTCAAGATTTTGGGGAAAAGAAGAAAAAAAGACGAAGGAATTGGACATTATAAAGCATTTCCATTCTGGTCTTCTTCTAGGGAGGGAAAAATTCCACCAAAAACCTCGAGTCTCTTAAACCATTAATTTAAGTCCTGTACGTGCGTAATTAGTACTAACTACCAGTAGCAGCAGAAGAAAAAATGTAAAATATTACCAAGGGACTTTCACTCCTGCCTTTAACGACTCCCATTTTGTTTTTCTAAAAGATTCAAGCAGCCAGCACGGCCACCAGCCGCTATCTAGTTCCAACACGCAACTTTCTCTAAGACGCCTTCTGGTGGTAAATTTCGTAATTTAGAAAGATGCTTTCTCCGCATACGCTTCATGATTACTAGCCTCTCTTCCTCCCTCAGGCTTAGGGTCAGAGCAAATTTTGTGTTGCTGGATTTCAAGGGAAGAAATTAATTAGTGTGAAATCAATGTAATCGAGATAGGACACTGGCAACCATAAAAGATCAACAGAAAAAAAATCTATGCAAAATCGTCACGAATAACTGGAATGCACCCGTTCGTTTTCACAACTTGTATAATTCACAAGGACAATCTAAACTTGCCTTCACGGATATACGCATGATCCGTACGACTTGCATCCTGGAGATGAAATGCGCCGCTAAACGTCTGCGCACCCACCGCCGTGTCACGTTGTATTGACGTTCGGATCCTCTCTAGGCTACCGGCTAGTCAGCGAAATCTAAAGCAGAGAAACCAACTTCGTATATTTATTCGGGCTTTTTAGCCTTTCTCTCAAAGTATTTAATGGAGCTGACTATTTCTTAAAACCCGGAATTCACGAAACCGGTGTTACTCCTACCCCTTGCAGGGCAAATGCTTTCCTCTTCTGGCTGAACAGTCGAAATAGTATAGTTTCCATTAGATTAAATTTAATGGAGGGGGTGGGAGCTGTAACTTTGAAGAAAATTAAAGATGCTTTCCCTCTGCAAACGAAATGAGGAAAGAGAAAATGTAGTGGTGAAACTTTAAATAGTTTTTGGGATGGGAATGAGAGAGGCGGAGGAAAGATTCATTTGTTCTAATTATAATATCATTAGATTTAATAAATATTCCTTTCTTTTCTTACTCTTCATAAAAGGTAACGCGTTCCTCTTCCCATTCTTCCCATTTGACGTGTGTGAACTTAAGAAAATCCCGGGATTCGAACGTGAAGAAAATGGGGAAAGTGAATATAAAAAAATATGAGCCATATGGCTCGTTATTCCAATTTGGGAATCCATTCAGTAGAATATTAGGAGAAAACGGGGGGAAGAGAGAGAGAGAGAGAGAGGAAGAAAAATAAAGTAAAGGAAGACCGTTGGATTAATCGTAGGAAAGAAAAGGAAACAGCGTGAGTCTTTTCTTAACAATTTTTCAATTTCAGGCCCTACTACGACTACTCCAATGTGAACAGATTGAGAAAACGTTTCCACGGTTCTGTCATTTCAATTTTTTCTTACACCGGCTCGCTCAAAAGATTACGGCAATATTTGAACGCCGTTTTCCAAAAACTGTCTTCATCACCATTAAATAAGGTACACTAAAATCCCAAGTTGCATTTGTCTAAAGTTCTCCGGAAGTCAAATTTTTCAACTTGCACAAACGAAAATAGTGAAAAAATTTTTCTTAAATTTTCCAAGGACAAAAATTAGAAAAGAATTTTACGTAGTGTGTTCGGTAGGAAAGCGCCAGTGGCCAGGGCAAGAAATCTCGTCCCTCCCTCAGCTTTTGGAAATTCCTTAATCCCTCAGAGAAAGAGAAAGTAAAAAGAGACTTTCTCTTTTCAATTACAAAATTAGAAAATTCTCTTATTGTGCACCCGTATCCTTTTGACCAGGCTTACCCCTACTCAGCCTCTACTTGAGAATTGAGATTGAGTAGGGTAGACGAGAAGAGAAAGTTAAACATTTCAATGGAGCTCTTATCATTAATAGACACAAACAGAGAGTCACCCACCCGTTCGCAAACAACTTAGGCCTGTAATTTTACGGGACATTCAGTCCACTACCAGTTTCTCTCCATCCATCACAGAAAAAAAAGAAAGAAAAAAAAGTCCACCATCATCTACTTTTCACTGATTAAGAAGGAAACAACTTAACTCGTCTACTAAAATTCAGTAACTTCACTCGTCGGACCCCTTCTTCAAAGGAAAAGAGAAAGCAGATCTTCTTTGGAAATGAAACGGAGAGAAAGGGAAAGTAAAAAGGGCCTGAGAAGTTCCTAAGGAAAGAAAGGAAACATTCTCCATTCTCAACTTTTTCCAATTTAATTCAATTCCAGGCCTATGAACACACAACAACGTGAAGACCGGGGGGCATTCTCTCTCTGCCCGTATAGCGGAATTAAACTTCCCTCCCATGGGGCCCTAACTTTCTCTGAATACGGAAATATTTTAATTATTATTCCTACTTCAATTAAAAATTAACTCGAGAGCTAATTAAAATTTTAAAGACAATAGGTTCTTTTCCTCTCTTTTCAAACTTGGTAGTAAGTGAAGGTAGGTGCACAAACCGAGTCCAATAGTTTATTTTTGCTGGTCGAGTTTGTGCGGGGATGAGGCAGGAGTTTTTAGTAATGGAAGGACATCAATAAGCCTGTATGGAACACCGTATGGTACATTAGATGACAACATGAGGACATGAAATATGAGCCAAGGCGTTGGGCTGGAGTAAAGGTCTCTTAGAGAACCTGACCGAGAACGAAAACCGTGTCACCCACACGTTTGAAAGAAAAATGAGTCAACGACCAGTCGGCTCTGGAAAAAAAAAACCTGACAAGGGAGCGTCACTTTCTCTACGACTTTTCCGTGATATCAACATATGACGCTCTAAGTGATGGGGAAATGCCATTCTGTCCGGCACACTTTTCTTTCTTTTCAAATTTCCGACTCCCTACAATTTTTTTTCGATATCAAGAAATCCTTATGGGATTTTACAGGTAAAGCTCGAGATTTCTAGGCTTTTAAAAGGAGGTTCTTTAAAAATCCCAAACACCCCGTCATTTCGTCCGAAATGCCTAGAAATCATCGTATACTTTTATTCCTACCTTGCTCGTGCGACTACGGGAGAGGTCAGGTGAAAGGTTAAAGTCCCTAACCAACCAATTTTTCCCCTCACTACTTCTGCTTAAATCAAATCAATCTAGCTGCAATTCGTTTCGATAAAACCTCTTGCAAAACAACAATATGTTTTTTTAAAAACAATTTCAAATTTTCAAAATTGTTTCAAGTTACCCGGAAAAATCTATTAACGTCATTTTATTATAATAATTTTTTTTATTGTTTTTTAACTGAATTTTCTCTCCGACGCCCAGTTCACGAATTTCGTGTCCAACTTCACAAGGGTCTCTGTAAATCGAACAAAAAGCGTAACAAATTACTTCAGAAAACGTGAAGACTGAGTAGAACAGTTCTAAATTTTGTTTTCTCACCGTTTGATGGGGTAGCTGTTGATACAACTAAAATCGCTATCGGACCCTGACACGCTTCCCTTGTGAGCTAACGTACAGGAAAAACAGGAGAAAGCTAAGAAAAGCTTTTTTCTCTTTCTACTACAATCTTGATTTCCATTAGTAGAAAGGCTAAAAAGAAACGAAGAAACCCCAGAGGTTAACCAATCAATTAAAAAGAGAGGATCAATTGAATGAGTATAAAGCAATTAGGCTCAAGTTTTTAAATGAGAGAAGGAAATGAAGAAGATGAGAAAGAAGCCTCTTTGATCAATCCTCAAGTCAAGAGTCATCAATTTTTAAGAGCCGAGGAATCCTCATGAGACGCCAGGAGCACAAACAAGAACCCACTACAGAAGGCCCACAGTCTAAGAAAAGGAAAGTAGTCTCATCTTTCTGGCCAATCTTCTGTAATAGACCCACCTCCCTCAGCCCCTCTTCCCCTTTTCATGGACAATCTCACTAATGTACTCGCTGAAACGAAACCACGGGGTATGATATGAAGAGAGCAACTCGAAAAACATGCAATGAGCCCTTGGCATGCTGACCAAGCGATGATACGAGGCGGAGAAATCTTTTTTTGAATTATTCAGTTCTATGCTCGAGGTTTTACTGCATACTCGTCCTCAAGGAACCTGACCCCATCCAAGTGTCTAATTTAATCTAATGCAATACGCAGGAATACCTGGGGCTATTATTTGAGCAGACCAGCTCTACAGCATCTAGTGTCCATTTGGGAGCCGCTAGAATTTTCACCAATGATTCCTATGGAGAAAGTTTTCTCTACTTTTTTTTCTCGAAACCGGTGGAAGTGGAAAGCAGAAATTCCTTCTATGTAGTTCCTTCAGCAGCATCTTCAAAAAAATAACAGAGGAGTTAGAAGTCTTGAGCATGTAAGTGCGTAATGGGTGTCCCCAGGGCCTAAGTTGAATTCCATGTTGAAGGAAGTCATTCCATCGAACCCAATGTCCATTCTTTATTTACAGGAGAAGAGTCCAAATAGGCTGGCCTTGGTCTCCCTAAAAAATCGTAGAGCCAAGGAAACGCTCGACGAGTGGTGACATTCTCTTTACGTCAGTAATGGAATACTCTCAATTCTCCTTCATTGTAAAATGGGGGAAATGAAATGGGGGTGGTAATGGGGACTAAGAGAAGAACTGAGATTCATCCCTAAAAATTGAATCCATGTTTTTCCTCATCTCCCATTTTGTACCTCGCTCAAGAAGAGCTTTTGGACTGGAGAATGGAGTTAGTTCACTCCAGTTTATGACAATTTTATGGAAAATGGTTGGGGCAATAAAAGAAATACAGTGGGAATGGGACATCATTTTGAGGGGAGTGATGCTCCTACTCCACTGCTGAGCGAAGTGGTTGGGATGAACAAATTACAGGAAGATTAACTTTGGGAGAAAATTAAAGTGCCGTGAATAGCTTCTTATTTTTATTTAATTTTTTTTGTTACAAAATTTTCTTTGAGATTATCATTTTCTAAAATTATTGTTGGAAATTTATTATTATTCTCTTTTTTATGGTTTGATACAATCATTTCATGAGAGTGCGTTTCCCCCCAGATATTCTAGAACTTACAACCTGGGCGAATTGCTTAGTTGAGGAAAGCTTTTGGGAAATCTTCCGTCCGGCGTTGTAATCTGCTTTGTTTTTCACTATCCGTCCAAATGTGCAAAGTCCAAACACGAAATACGGAAATGGAAAAATGCGAGAATCTCAATGGGCGCAAATGATACAATTAGAATTTAAAAATTTTCTGCCAATCCGTTTTGCCTTTTCCTGCCATCCCCAATCAGCAAACTTACATTCAGACTTTGTGCTTCCTGCATAGTATTATACTCAAAACTTGCAATAAAATACAGGGTGTCTAAAATTAATTTCCTCAATGGAAATTTTTCACATTTTTAAAATGCCCAAAACCAATATTTCTGATTTGAATTTTAGCAGGAAGACCTCAGCAATCGATGCACTAAGGCCGAACGTAAATTAAAGTTGAATTTTTTAAAACGTTTTCCACAATTTCATATTGGTTGTAAGTTAGTTTCAAAAAAAGAAATTTCACTGAGGAAATTAATTTTAATTCTGTATTATTTCTGGTCTCTGATTTTGCGTATTTGAATTTTGGTAAAGAATGTACAAGGAATAGGGACCCTTTGCCTAAGCTATCAAGTCGTCCCATTTTGAAAATACTAAACTTAAAAATCTGAAATTTGGGAGAAATGTTCTTTGAAAGTCAAAGAATTTCCCGAAAATTTTTCAGTTTAGTATTTTCAGAATGGGACACCTAGAAAACTTGGACAAAGGGTCCCTATTCTTTTGCACATTTTTTTTATTCCGTTTTTAAATTTTGCAGTTCTAATTTTGCAAATCAGGTTACGAGTATTGGAAATTCGTTTTCTTTTGCATAGCAAATGAAAATGCTTTCTCAGAGGCGTCGTCCACGAGAGATTGTGAAGAGAAAACATGAGAATTATTTGTTAGGTAAAGATTTCTGCTTCCGGGCTTTATTATTTGAATGGTACTGAAAATTTACTTGTTACTTACAACAGAGAGAAGCTTATCCCTATTTTACTCCTCCACTCAAACACGATGGAGCCCTCCGGAAACAGGAAACCCACAATTTAATCCTTTCTGATCATTTTCTCTCTGTTTTCCCCCGTTTCCCCCTATACACTCC
Organism: Brachystomella parvula; assembly: GCA_019776545.1. Taxonomy (NCBI): domain Eukaryota; kingdom Metazoa; phylum Arthropoda; class Collembola; order Poduromorpha; family Brachystomellidae; genus Brachystomella; species Brachystomella parvula. Next base: position 5,103 of record JABASM010001020.1, on the reverse strand, counting down.
TCGTAAAATAATCCGTTTTCACTGGAATTTCTCTCAATTTGAGTTGAGTGGTTTGGCTTGGCCCTGATCATAATTCAAAATAGGAGAGTGTCAAGTCCAGAGGATGAGATTCCCATTGTTCTTGACGGCTGTATTTTCAGACCTTGAGCTTCCACCCCTTCTTTCTCCTCTATGATGATGCAGTTACACTTCATCCTACCCCCCCCCCCCCCTCTTCCTTGTCTTCCAGCGGTAATAAAGATGAGATTTGATTAAGAGAAAGTAGGAGGAGGGAAATACCTCCAAGGACTCTCTCCTCATACTTTTAATCCTTTGGTTTTCATCAATGAGCACGAGCAGGAAGAAATATTATGGAATTGAAACAGGAATTTCTCTGTCTCCCTTAAAATATCTCAGGGTTTTTACTTTTTGCTTGAACAAAAAGTTTTGATAATCCTTGAGTAGACTCAGTGCACCGTTTAAGTCGGAGCGGGAGAAAGTTTGAACATTTGCTTTCACCGCAATTCTTTCTAGTATTTGAAGAAAGTCGAGTCATGATTTTATGGGGAAAAACATTTGGTAAGCTAATGAAAAGCAGGAAAACTTTGTGTCCCTGCAATCGAGTTGGAGATTATTTTTCTGAGTCTGACTTTCTCTCCCTATTTGCTTTTCACTTGTTCTCCCCTATCTGTCAGCCTGAATAATACGAATTAATACAGTTCCATTTATACTTGTTATGAGTAGCTTCTCCTAATTCCCTCAACGATATCTTCCCTCACCCCCTCAACTTTTTCCTTCATCCTACAAAGACATTCCGTCATTTCATCCTGTACTTAGAATGAAATTGAACCTGTCATGTTCAACAACTGTCTGTCTGTCAATCCCAAGTGTATTTTTTCCTCTTTCTAAGCTTACTGACAAATAATGCATATCCTCAGAGTAGCAGTAGTGGAATGTTCGAAGGTAATGTGAATGGGTAGGAGAATAATGGAAGTTCAAACCCGGTTGTCACCGTACCGAGAAGCCAGGCACGCTGGATAATGGCTAAGACTTTGTCTTGTCATGTCAGGGGAGGATATTGAAGAAAATCCAATATCCTCTCCCCACGCTTTGGTTTCACGTTGACATTGAGTCAATTCTGAGCACCTCAAAAACATTCATTGTCGAAAATGCATACGCATTTTTTGGCATCCCCCCACCTGGACCTGCACAGCTAAAAAAAATTGAGCTGAATTAATCGCTTGAATTTTTTAGATTAAGCTTTTTCTAAATAGTGCAGTTTTTTAAGCAAAGAATCTGAAAACGTGGGAAAGAAAGTAGAGGTAGCTTGGCGTAAAATACGAAAAATGCGTGGAGTTAATAATGAGTTTAGGTTTTGAGAGAGGGGAAGAAAATACTCTACCTTTTTTAAGGAGAAAGTGAAGATGAACTTGGAGAATTCCCTCAATACTCATTTGTCTAAAAATAAGGAAGACAAATAGGTATGTTGATTTGGGGAGGCAGTGTGCATTTCCTAATGGTGAACGAATTCCCCCTACGTGCCTTCCAGCAGTCCAAGGTTAATACTGCATCTTCCAAGCCTTTGATATTTATTCAGAATGCAATTCCACCTTCTTCCTCTTCCAGCGTTTTTTTTAGCCGCGTTACAGTCACCATGAAAGGAAACGTCTAAATATTGGGATGCCGGTGCTGGAATGGAGAAAGGAACTTTCACCGTTACTTTTTCCTGACTCTAACATAGGAGAAGTGAGGGTGAGAGGGGAAGATCGAGATTAGAGGGTGAAGAGATGTGAATGTGAGGAAGAAATCCATAGAGAATCTCTTGAGGAGTAGTTTGAAAAACCAGAGAACACACAACTCAATATCAGTAGGAGATAGTAGGATAGATGAAAGTATTCTTTTAGTTCTTTTAGTGATTCAAGAGTAAGATTCCGCCGGTGGGGGAGAAATTCCGATGAAGCATCAAACAACATTTTCTCGGATTGAAAAAGAAAATATATATATTCGGCAACAGCTTTCTCCTGAATGAAAGTTAGCCCTCGTCTCCCTCTCCTTTCTTCAAGGCTCTTCTTTTCATAAAAAGAGGGGTGTTGATCCGTTGTCCACGTAATTCTTTGGAATTGAATCAAATGGGAGTAAGCAAACAACCGTCCCCTACTGTAGGTACAGAGCTATACGACAACAGGAAGAAAAAAATGTACTATACTGCAATGAGAAAGGAAGACGTGGTAGAAGGATGCTTTACTTTAGGATGTGAAGAAACTGCAGTCGTAATTTCTCAAAAGATCTCTATCCATGTTTTATTTCAACCGAAAACTTTTTGCAAAGTCCTGACCACAAAAATTTTCTACAGAATCCTGTATAAAATTTAGGCAACCATTCTGCAAAGAAAGGCCTGCATACAGGGGTTATTTTTCACAATGCAAGATACTTCTGCAGAAGAAAGAGGTCAAATCTAATGATTACAATCACAAATTCTTTGCAGAAACTTCTGACCTAATTTTTGCAAAGAATTTCTAATCTGGATTGCTTAGCACGCTGGCGAAGAGGCAAAAACGTTTGATTTCCACACAGACGTACTAAAAGACGATAACAGACTCTCCATATAAATCCATAATAACGGCTTTTTGCATATGAAAAATCAACAAAATTAGGGCATTCGATATTAGTGTACGCGATTCCTGCAGTGGATTGTTCGAGAAAAACTTTTCGCCTGCCACTGTAATTTTCATCCAAATTAGCCTTTCCACCCTAAACCTGGACATGTACTCTGTAATGTTTAAAACAAAAACTTATATTTTCCAACGACTCTTAAAAGCATCATGGGGCAGACTGGTGCGAAGAAAAGATGAAATGAGCGCGCACGGACAGAGCAAGAAGCAGAGGATGGTGCACACCAGCAGCCGAAAAAATTATTTTTTCATCACAACCAACGCTACAGGTCACTGCCAGGTATAATTTTTACCCTATAAGTTTTCGAAGACGATTCGTAGCATTGTGCCTCGTTCAATTATATTGAGGCATGATTGCCTTTTCCTCGTTTTTTTGTACCATGAAATATTCCGATCCTCTATATTTTGCGGCTGCCGTTTTTGACTTCTGTGAGGTGGTGAGGCTTCCTGCTTCCCTTCAAAAAACTGCACTTAAAGGCGGTAGGATTACAGAAGAAAGGAAAATAAAACAATATGTGACATCCGTGAAGTATTGAAGGAGTAAATGCTCAAGGCATTTTCCCATTAAATTTTCAGAAGCCAAGCCTTCTGGCTGCTGAGTCCGTCTCGTCCCAATTAACCTTCTCTATTTCTCCAACACACTACAAAAGCACAATAGAATTCGATAGAGAAAAAGCAGGGAAAGCGGTGAAATCAGAAGGACGAAAATATGCTACAGCTTTATTACTCATAAAAGCTCAGAATAAAATTTCCTTCTCCCTGTTCCTCGCTAGTTTCCAAAGTTTTTTCACTTCTGTCCGATAAGTAAATTTAAATTTCTAAATGTCTCAAATGAGGATGGATGGTTTAGAAAGCATATTTTTTGAAATTATGAGGAATTAACTCAAACTTCTGCTTTCCTATCCAGGAAAAGAAAGTTGAAACTTTGAGATGAGAAAAAGAGAAAGGTAATCTTGCCCATGCTAAAGGAATTCTAAGGCTTAATTCCAATTCATTAGTGTCGACGACGATAGAATGGAGGAGGAAAGAAACTCTTTTTTCATAGCCAGGAGCATAGAAGGAGAAGAACCAAAAGTAGTTATCAAGGAACGAGAAAAAAGAAAGGCGATCCGAATCTCTCGCTTCAACTTTCCATTCCATCATAAGAACTCAAGTTTCTTCTACAGAAAATGACTAGGAGAAAGCGACATTTCATCTCATCACAACCGGATAATGACGAGAACGGGAGAAGGAAGAAGTAGCAGCAGATGGGAGTCTAATCTCAATCTTTCCATTCTTTCCACACGTTAATCAATCTTACTAGAATTTCTCAGTCGCATAAGAATTTGAGATTTCCTTCAGTGAAAGTGTGAATAGGCGAAACCTGACACCAGAAACTAGCTTCGCATTTTAGAAAGCAATTGTGTTCAATTAAAGTTAAGAGTGATACAGAAGCCGACAAATCTGCAGTGTCGTTGTCCATTTCTTATGGTTTTTATTTTGGGGTTAATGGCATCAAGATGATCAATTTGACCGTCTGATAGTGAAGAACAAAAACACTTCCACCTACGAAGCTTACATCTTTTCGGACGTCCGCGGTGAGAATTTTTTGTCTGGGTTCGAGTACCCTTGTAAAAGGCATTTTGCTTGGGTGAAGCGTTGCCAACCATTTCGGGAAAAATGTGAACAGCATTTTCTCAATTTTTCTCAATTTTTCCATTTCTCAAATTTTGTATTTACCATTTGCCACCATTTTTTAATTGCTTTCCCGTCCCTAAATCTTAAATTGACGCACTAAGGCGTAAAAGCAAGCGCTTGGACTAGGACAGACAGCAGTGAGACTGCCAAAGCTAGGTCTAGCCATTAGATTTTTCCATTTCATTTTCCCAACTATCAAAATTCAGTTCACGTGATCCGAGAAGCGTTTAAATTGACTTCTCGTGGTTGAGTGCTTGCTTGGGAAGCGAATCATTAGAAGTGGAGGGGAAAAGAAAGATGGGAATGTCCTTAGCCAGAATCATAATGTGTCTCTTAAGTGAATCATTAACGAATATCCATGTGTCCATGTAGAAGAGCTGAAGAAAAGTCAGGAGAAAGAAGGGAAGGGGATTCTTGTCCCAGCACCATCGCCTTGTCTCCTCTCCAGTTGGGATCTTGAGACTCTCTAGTCAGTCAGCCTGGAAGAATGAAGGAGAGAAAGGAGGCGTGTAATAATGGTTAATATGTTCTGTTGTTGGATTTTCTTAGTTTTATGAGAAGAGGGAGGTGGCTGCCATTAATATGGGTCTTAGCCCATGGAGAAAGTGAGTGTAGTAAACCTTAAGTTGACTTTTAAGAAGATGGAATGGTGCTCATGGGGTCGAGTAATTTCCTTTCTCTGATATCTCATCCTCTAATGGCAATTCCCTAAGAAACAGAACTATCCTCTAAGAAAAACAGGATTTGAGGTTCTGCTCCTTGGTCTTAAGTGTCT
>JABASM010001019.1:0-16947 GCA_019776545.1 Brachystomella parvula | reverse complement strand
TATTGTATAGTGTGCACTTGTTCGGTTAGTTGCTCAGCTATTTTATTTAAGTTGTCCATTATGTCGAAAATACAAAAGCATTTAAGTCTCAATGACAAAATGCAGTTGATCCAAGAGTACTTCACCACTAAACCACCATTGCCGGAAATTCTCAATAAATACTCCATTGGAAGGTCAACGTTTTTCAGAATTCTGAAAAAGAAAGATGCCATTGAAGAGGAGTTTAATAACCGCCCCGGGGTATGTCAAATTCTTAGACTTAAAAATTAATATGAAATTGAAGCGTAACCGGTATCCTAATTCATCTAAATGTCAAAATTTTAATTTTAGGCATCAAAGCGAAAGCGGCTTCCGGACCATCCAAAACTGGACGCTGCACTGAAAATCTGGTTTACTCAATGCAGATCAGAAAATATTCCTATCTCGGGACCACTTCTCTTGGAGAAAGCGAATGATTATGCTGGGGAATTGGGTGAGAAGACTGAGTCTGTCAGCGGGGCCTGGGTAGATCGTTGGAAAGTGAGACATGGAATCAACTTTCGGCAAGTTAGTGGAGAAGCGGGTGGTGTAAGTGAAGAAGAAGTGAAGGACTGGATTGAAAATAAATGGCCGATCCATAAAGCTGGCTACTCCAACAAGGACATCTTTAACGCCGACGAGTGTGCGCTTTTCTATAAGCTCCTTCCCCAGAAGTCTCACGCATTTAAAGGTGATCTCAGGAATTTTTTTAATCGAGTAATGGCATTAATCTACCAACAAGTTTTTCACGTTAAAATTTTGGTATTTCATAGGGGAGAAATGTACAGGAGGAAAGCAATCCAAGCAGCGTCTAACCGTCCTCCTATGCTCCAATGCTACGGGAGACGAGAAGATGAAACCATTGGTAATTGGGAAATCATTCAACCCTCGATGTTTTAAAAATGTTAAAAAGGAGAATTTACCCGTCACCTGGCATGCGAACAAGACAGCATGGATGACTATAAACATTTTTACCAAATTCTGTCAGCAGTGGGATAAGAAGTTAAGGAAGGATGGTAGAAAAATCTTACTTCTACTGGATAACTGTACTGCCCATCCTGAAGAGATTCCGAATCTGAAAAATATCAAACTAGTTTTCCTTCCGCCAAATACCACCAGTAAAATTCAGCCAATGGATGCCGGGGTCATCAAGAACTTCAAAGGTTTCTACCGTCACTACGTTCTGCAAAAACAAATTCACTGCATCGACTCAAAGTCCGAATTCACCATGGATGTCCTAGAAGCAATCAATTTCATGACTCTAGCCTGGAGCAAGGTGAAAAAGGAAACAATCGTTAAGTGTTACAAACACTGTGGAATCGCCACTACGGAACCAGAATTTGAAGAAATCGTGGACGAGGGCATTTTAACGGATGACCAAATAATTAATGAGCTCGTGCTCCGGGGGATTGCCATGCCAGACGACTTTTTGATTGATTTCTACTTCGCCATTGATGACCAGGTCCTCACATGCGAAAAAATCTCAGATGAAGAAATCATTGCTTCTGTTAATGCAGGTTAACATTAAAATTAATGCAAATCTCAGTTAATAATTTGTAAGGGGGATTAATTCATTTAATCTTTTAATAGATGCTGGGAACAACGAACCAGAAGAAGATGAGAATAACGAACCAGAAGATGAGGACGACGAAGTCGAAGCGGAAATTATCGAGATCCCAGTTTTGAGTTCTGCAGAAGCGTTGGTCCACATTAACAAGATTCGTGAGTTCGTCCTCAATTCAGTGAATCTCCCGGAAACTGCTCAAACTGCTTTGCCAGGCTCTGACGTCGCTTGAGTGTGAAATTAGGAAAATGTCAATTTTCAAGACTAAACAAACAAAACTAACCACTTTTTTTCCAAAAGTTTAAATACCGTATTTTCCGTCCTATTAGCCGCGGCTTATGTGTTAATTTTTCTTTCCGATTTGGAGCATGCGGCTTATACACGAGTGCGTCTTATAGGATGGTTGAAAAAATTTATTTAAGCAAAACCAAATTACAAAAAATAATTTTCTAATCCTGATCATCCTCAAGAGCGAGGTCATCAAAACCATCAAAAACGTCCCCGATCATGTCATCGTCACGGTCATCGATTTCTATTTGATAAACAGTAAATTGCAAATCCAAAGTTATCTTAATTTTCTCCTGGTTTTCGTAGGATTTCCTACGCTGCTTCCCTACCAGTGCCATTTTCTTTTCAAAGCTTCTATCAGCCTAGTGAAGAAACACTTATACAAATCAACTCTGGTGATTAAAATATAATATCCGAATTAGAATTCAACACCAAAGAAGCAAACAGTAATTTCTGATTGAGGAGTCACTTATTTTCGCAAAGAGGTGACCGCCGGAGAAGATTGTCAACAACAATCCTCGCTACGGAGAGAAAGAGGAAAAAATCCTCGAATCAGAAAACGTCATTATGGAGAAGAGGACGCTTTTTTTCTTTTTAACCAAAATTTTTTTTTGCGGCTAATACGTGGATGCGGCTAATACGGTGAAACTTAGTGTGCTCCGATAAATGCGGCGTATGCGCGAGTGCGGCTTATACGCCGGTGCGGCTTATAAGACGGAAAATACGGTATTTAAATTGATTTCAACGATTTTTGTTATTAAAGAGATATTATTCATAACTGGGACTTCGCGTAAGTGGGACTCCTTTTGACGGTCCCTTGGAGTCTCAGTTATCCGAGCCGCACTAGTTTAGTTAACCCTAAAAATTCATTCTCTATGATGTTAGGTTCCTAGGTTGACGTGGAAAATTCAAATTCTTATGGATGATTTCTATTGAGGTAACTATACTAGGATTGTTCCAAAAAATCTACCGGGGCAGGATTTCTCCAGCACAATGGCTGTCATTCTTTAAAAAAAAACCTAGTTTGATACGCCCAGTAGTACAGTTTTTGCAACTCCGTGGTGTAGAGTTTTTGTGGCAGACTGATACGAGTGTCGCGGGTATTTCTGTCTTCTGATCAGCATCGCTTCGTGTAGATGTTTATACTTTCCTGCTGCTATGCACATATAACAGACCAGCAGATATACCCAAGTAAACTTGTTCCATTCATTACCAGTGTCAGTGGAGTGAGTCGTACTTGTCGTCATCATCATCTTCGTCGGATCGCTTCCACTGCTCTCAATTGTCACTTTCAAAACAAAGTTATCATATCCGTACAAACACACGTTTTTAGCAAGCAGTTTAGCTGTTAGCAGTGCTGGAATCAGGGATTTTCAAGAGGTAAGTTGACCTGTACTAAATAACCATAGCATCTGACTTGCAGTGCGAGGTGACTAATTTGGTAAATTCCCACATTACTTGTCCCAGTTAGTCCTTTTACCCAAGATAAAATTGATTCATGGGTTCTATCCTCAAGATTCCAANACCCAAGATAAAATTGATTCATGGGTTCTATCCTCAAGATTCCAACGAAGCCCTGCGGGAAATGAATTTTCTGAATGGCAGTCAGATTCTTCTGGAGTTATGGGAGCGAGAGCTGTCATACATACCGATTATCACATGGTAAAGTTTGGTCATTCTGTCATGAAGCAGCTGACTCCGTTTCCGCATAACTCATTCTTAAATGTACAGGAATGGGCTGTGTGAAGGTATGATAGAACTGTCAGCTGAACTCACTCTTCTTTATCCTTATCACAATTGGTTTTTCTGAGAATTCTATCATTATATACACACTTTCCACTTATTAGTACTTAGCTAACAAGTTCAGCTAACAATACCACCACGTGGAAATGGGAGATCTGTGACAATGACAAAGCCAGAGACGATTAGCATGATTATTATGTTGATGAACAGAGCAAGTTCAGTTACCCCATTCTGTTGGTTACTTGTAACTACCTCGAGTCTTTACTTCCGGTGAATGGTAGAGTGCAGTATAATGATAATGAATTTACGGAAATATACATTAGACGGGAAGAGAAGTTAGAAGAGTAGAGTCCAAAAAAAAGATTTAGTAGTCGCTTCTCGGAAAATAATTTTATACATTTCTTAAGAAATCAGAGAGTCATCGGGCATAAACTAAATTATACTCTTTTTTCACATTTTTTCTTTAGGTATTTTAAGTGACTGGCTGGACTGGGTAGATTGACGGTGGGGGACGAGATTTGAGTCAAGAAATACCAACATGGAGGAAATTGCAAAGAAAATGAAAAAGGAAGTCGAGCGCATAGAAACTGAGTCAAATTGGAACTCGTTTTACCAGGTAGTTTGATGAACTGAACTGCTGTTCTGAGAAACAGAAAGTCTTTAATTCTTTTCTTTTGTGTACTGTTAGACGATTCGATCAGAGAGCTCTAAGCATGACTTCCCTTGCGGTGTAGCCAAAACGCCGGCTAATCGTCTCCTCAACCGCTATAGAGATGTCAGTCCTTATGACCATAGTCGGATCATCCTACAGAATGGACCATGTGACTATATCAATGCAAGTCTTGTCAAGGTTAGTTTCTCACAGCCGTCGCACTCTTGTCGTCGTACTAATCGTTTTTTATTCCATTTCATTCTAGGTGGAGAAAGCAGGACGAAATTATATTTTGACACAGGGGGCTTTACCACAGACCTCGGGTCACTTCTGGCTTATGATATGGGAACAAAAGTCCAAAGCCATTCTCATGCTAAACAAAGTCATCGAAAAAAATCAGGTGAGCTGGAAGCGGATCTTTCCGAAGTTTTCCCGTTTTTCACAATTTTTTTCACAATTAGCTGAATTTTAAATACATCACTTCAAATTTCGCTTGTAGTCGCTTGTGCTAACCGCCTTCATCTCCATGTACTATTCAAGACCCGATTTTCTCATAACTATCAATAATTTTTTATAATACAGTTAGCGTTAAACTGTGTTACATTCCTGTTTTTTTTCTTACAGATAAAATGTCATCAGTACTGGCCAATAGGAAGTCGGAACGGAGAGAATGACGTAATGGAGTTTACTGACGTGGGATTACGCGTGCGTTTGTTATCAGAAGACGAGACGCGGCATTTTGTTGTCCGAAGATTATCGTAAGTGTGTTAACTAAATTATTTTGAATTGACGCCTCACATGTAATTTCTGATTATAATTTTCAGGGTTGAGGAAGTAAGTAGTGGAAATGAGAGGGAAGTGGTACAGTTCCATTATACAACATGGCCAGATTTCGGTGTACCTTCTACCCCACGGGCTTTCTTATATTTTCTTCAAGTTGTAAGAGACTCGGATCTCCTTAGTTCCAACTACGGTCCAGCCGTTGTCCATTGTTCAGCAGGGATTGGGCGGTCGGGGACTTTTTGCCTTGTAGATTCTTGTCTTCTCATGGTAAGCGAACACTCTTCATTTATTTCTATTTTCTACCACAATCCACAACAAAGTTCCCTATTGCCTTACGCATTTCATTATTTTTGTATGAACACGGAAAATTCATTTTTCATCTTGTCTACAGATGGAACAAGGCCTAGAAGTAAATGTAAAAGAAGTTTTGCTGGAAATGAGAAAATCTCGTACTGGGCTCATCCAAACAGCTGATCAGCTCCGTTTCTCCTACCTCGCTATTCTTGAGGGCTGTCAACAATTGGCAGATGTAAATCAGAAGCAAATCCCATACATGCCTTTTTTGCTCGATATTTACCTTTTTTTTACCATTACCTTGTCTTTTTGGATATAGGGCCACAAGAAGTTTATTCCGGACGAAAATGATGAGAATGGTCACGGTGTGAATGGGAGAGGTGAGGAATCGGTTCCAGCTCCACCAGCTCGGACCTCCTCAGCCATTCCTACTGACGAGCAATACAGGGGACTTATAGAGAGTAAGTAATCTTAATTTAGCCATTTCCCAAAGCGTATCATGGAGTGGAGTGAAAGTGGAGTGATGGATCGAGAAGTGACACGACTTGTTAAATGGGGCTACCAGCTTTGTTACTAACGGCATTAAAGCAGCTGATCATAGCGGGAGTATTCTTTCTACGAATGCCTGCTTGAATTTTCGAGGATAACATTTTTACGCAAATATAAGAATACTAATGGAAATCAATTTATTTTTAAAGTGATGGGACTGAAGAGTGGTGGAGATGGTACTGGTACTGGAAGTCCACGGAATTTGGCGGATCGGCCACTTCCCCCTCTGCCTGACATGTCAACCTCGTCAGAAGAAGATGATTCCTCAGACAGTGATGTAATTGATGAAGATGAGGAAGGAGAAGACGAATCAACCTCAACATCTTATGGTCTTCTTGATCATGTTAATCAAAATAGTTCGAGTGAGCGAAAGTCCTCCGTCTCCTCTGAAATTGAAAATATTCGGGAAGACTCGAGACGGGCAAGTGGCGTTAGCTTGGAAGAAACAGGAAATCCATCCGATTCCTCTCATCAGAAGTACGATTTTTTTTAAATCAAAAGCGGTATCGGCGAACACTAACTCTCCACTATTTTTTTTTTATAGAAAATCCAATGGGCTTACTACTGAGAATGAAAATGAGCTCCGCCGAAGAAAGAATGAAGCATTGCGAGAAAAAATTACAGAAATTCGTGCGAAGCAAAAATCAGCGGAAGCACGTCAAGGACTTTACAGGTCTCTCACGCGGAGTCGCCTTGTTATTGCTGGTTTAGGCCTATCAGCCCTTGCTATTTATTTCTATTCAACTAGATCCAGTACAGCCACCAATTAAACCTCTCTCCCCCTCTAACTCACCTTAGGATCCTAGGTATCCCTACCTCACTCCCTCGCACTGTAACAAAAAAAAATGGAAATCTTCTTCCCTAAAACGTGCATATTGAAGAAAAAAAATGCAAAAAGTAAAATTTAGTAATGCAAGGACGTTTCTACTAAAACAAAAACAAACAGACTCTGAACTGACTGAAAACGGAAAAAACGTTGTAGTTAGGAATGATCAGTGATGCGACAGAACAGAAAGCAATAGACAGAAAAAGTTTGGAGTGTAAATAATACAGGGTACTTTTTCCTATAGGTTAATTACTGAGAGTAAAACTGAGATGGAGCATTCCGACAGTTTGGTCAACTTAATGAGTTTTTTTCTTTTTTTTTTTTACAAATTACTGTTAACGTCTTTCTTTTTTTGTAAACTGACAAGGAAAAGACTGGGAAAAGTCCTTCCAACGATCATGTATCCAGCGACCTTATAAAATTAATCCGGTAGTCGTAAATTAACTTATCTGTATTTTTAGTGTGAAGTACAAAATCCTCCCAACACCCGGTTCCTCTCCTACTTAACTTGGTTCCAATTAAACGTTGTTTTATTAATGTTTGGCCATGATTTATATCTCTCCTCCCACTTTCCTTTTTCGGGGCAACAAAATCCTTAACCTTACCTGTACAAATCTGAATCACAAAAAAAAATATTGTATAATCATGCATGAATACAAACAGCAGTACCAGAGTTAAATTTTTCATATTCTAAAGTTGTATCTCGTATTGAGTAAATTATTATGAATTTTCTGAATTTCAATTGGAAAAAATTCATTATCTAGTAAAATTCTCTTCTAACCTCGAATTTGATTTGTTTTCCAGATCCTCGAAAAGAAGAAAAATGGCAGAGGCTGAGAGTGATGATGAGTAGCTGGGGGAAGAAAGGGCGGACGGCGCATGAGCAACAATGTCCAAGCAACGTGTACCTCTGTATTCAAAAATTTCTGCAAGCTGTTTCAAGTATTTTTCTGTATTGGTTTTTTGGTACAGTGTTTTTATGATTACTTTTGACCCTGTGGATTGGCATCGATTTTCAAAATTCAAAAACCAGTATTTTCAACCTTTTTTCCAACAGTTGCGTCAAGCCTGATTGGAATTTTATTTTTTAGAGGTAATACAGCAAAAAATTAATAATAACAATAATAATTTAAAACCAAATTTTCTGAATTTTGAAAATTGATGCACATTTAATGGGTCTAAGAGAATTTTAAACGTAGAACATTTTGATGAAGGGAGAAGGGAAAGCAAAATTAGCGAAGCAGAAATTTTTTTCACTAGGATTATTTTTCAATTCTTTAAAATTTTTTGTTAAAGGTTATGAAGTGAAGAAAAAAAAAGTCGAGGCTGTTACAAAAATTGTAAAAATAAATTGCAAGTCTTAAAGTCCTTTGAGAAAAGAGGTCCACGTTGCTTTGGTATTGACGTCGGAGGAAGCAGTGAAAGGTAGTTGCCTCGATAAATTGCGCAAAACCTTCGAAAAATGCGGAATTGTTAAAAATGGTACGTGGTGTAGAGGGGAGTGGGGATTCGTAACATTTATATTTAGCCTCGACACAGACCCACTCAATTCATTCATTTTAAATTCTAGACAATCAAGGCTTTAATTAGTCATGGGATACAAAACGATGCGTCGTAGTATAAGGGAAATCGTAGGAGGATTCTGATTGGTTGGAGGAGGAGGCGTGTGATGACGGGACGGGAGCATCAATTGGCTCTACCTCAATATAAATGTTAATTTAATCTCCTTCAATTGAGCCTACTAAATATTTATCATCCCCCTCTCCCCCTCCTATTCATCTTAATCACCTTGAGGTCAACTCTGATTCCAGTTGAGCCTCGTCTTCTCGGAATCCTTTAGAAACTCTCTTCATTTATCGTCTAATCAGACCCTTCTTTATTCAGAACATTGTTAAGGACCCAAAAAATTAACAAAGGAGCACATGACCTCATATCCAGAAATCCGACGTAATCTTTTCTTCGGTTTTTTTAAAATTTCTTTTTGTTCTGTCGTGTAGTCCTCATGATTCGACAGTATGCGTCAGCAGGTCGAAATTAATCATCCCTCGGTTTTGAAAACGAATTGGCCGGTTTTTTTAGCATGATCATAATTATTGCAGATTTCGAAATTATAGGCTTCCCTGAGATTCTTGGAAGACGGAAAACGTAGAGGAAATAAATGAAATTTTAAAACGGAAAAAACAGAATTTGAAGTTTTTTAAACTTTAACTCGTACTTCTCTGAAGTAAGATTCTCTAAGAATTTAAAGCAATGAATGACCTTTATTTTATTTTCTCCAGAAAAATATTTTGTAAGTTTTCTAAGTAGGAACTCAGATAGGTTTTTCAAATGCAAATAAATCAATAATTTTAACTTTTTTTACAAAGAAAATAATATTTTGCTGTACTTTTAATTTCCTGAAAACTAATTTGGGTAAACAAAATTATAAATTACATGAGCTGTATGTATATCGTATACTATTGAAATATGGGAGATTTGTGCTCGTTAAAAAATGGATTTGAGCCGGTTTCAACATAATTATGGGGTAACGGAGGCTGGGACAACACTAATTTGAATATGGTTGACGTTTTTCTCGGAATTATTCCGATTTTTTTCTTTTTTTTTTTTTGAAGTTTTTTCTTCCGAAGAAATTCTTAGAATGCTAGGAAATCCCATCACATTTGAAATTCAATGAGGTTGAATATAATTGAAAACTGATCTGAGGTGAAGCGGAGGGGGGAGATGATGTTACGTGGAGCGGTTAGTTTGAAATCTGCGCCGTAGAGGTGGGTGCGGAGGGTTGTGTAAAATGGAAAAGGGGAACAGATCTCAGTACTTTTCTTGTCATTCCACTGATTACGACCAGTTTCATCTGGCGGCCATGTTCCTCCCCAATTTTTTCCAGTTCTTCTTATAGGGTGAATTAATTATAGGACCAGGACCACCATGAGCATATAGTGAGTCCGCCTTCCTTTCCCATCGTCTCAAATATCTTCATCTCCTATATATACTTCAGACTCGGGTTCACCCAGCTTCATTCAGTCTCAAATTCATCTTCAGCACTCATCAACTTGAAAGACGCCGACTACTCACCCTCCCACCATAGTCAAACGAGTTCATTGATTCCAAAAAACGGCTGCAAAAATTACCTAGGGAGACTGTCCATTTTTCAAATTCTAATCTTGTTTCAAGTTTAATTGTAAGAACCCAAGGTCACCAATGACCCATTTACAACTTGCCGCGCTTAAAGGAATAACTCTATTCCTCATCCTTTTGACGGCGGCGCACGTGCAAGCTGGAACACTTCGGCAAAGAGTAAGTATCAAATTTTTATTTTTTTAAAAATATTTTCAACTCCTTTTTCTGAATTTTTTGATTTTGAATTTGTTTGAGGAACAATTTTATCGCTCTCCTGGTTTTCTTAATTTTTTTGTTTTTCTTTTTACTTACTTGCACTTTCACAAAGATTAGCATTTTCAAGTAAAATTAATTTTTTTGTATTTATTTTTTGAAGTTCAAATTTAATCTTTAAATAATATTTTTTTGTCGCCTGACCCTTTTTTGGTTTAAAACGCGGAAATAATTGCTAAGCTTGTTTTTATGATTTTTTTTTTGTCGACTGATTGTTCAAGGTTTTTATCTGCCGGCTGTCACTCTTTTTCCGATTCTTACGCAACTTGAATTTTAAAATTGATAATTATTGTCGAGGTCAGGGGGTGAGGAATCAGACCTTAGAACTTTAGATCTTATGTGTGTTTTCCGAGCTAGGAACTCAAAGGCAAAAATGACTTTAATGAGGTACATGCTCTCATTGTCCAGATTTAAACAACTATTTTTTCGTTTTGATTTTCAGAGGCAAATTCAAAACTCAGAAACGTCGCCTGAAACTTGCTTATTTGACAGTCCGTGCGGGTGGCAGGTGTACAACCCCTACAACAGGAACCATGAATACTACGCACCAAGCTCGTAAGTTGAAAATTTAACCTTATGAATCAGCTTTCTTTAGATTAATTTTTTCTCAAAGTTAAATATACAGATAACTTTGAAATGAAAATTTTCAGATCAAAAATTCCTGTATATGAAACTATTGATTTTTTATTGCTTCTTTTTAGATGTACTTGTGCAACAGGTGAGAAGTGCGTAAGGACAACTGACGAGCTAGCTATTTCTGCCTACGTTTACAACTGCCGCGTCCTCCCACCGAAGAAAAGTAGATCAAGGACGAGAAGCCTTGTGATTGGTGAGCAAGGAATTTCTGCTGGTAGTCGGGATTCAGCTCCAGTGACATCGTCCTAGGGGTCCTCTAGGATTCTTTGGTTGAATGGTACACGGGTTCTTGTTCCTATCTTAAAAATTATAAATTATAAATAATGATAAAAAAGTAGCTAAAATTTGAGTTTAGAAATTAGAGGACTAAAGTTAGAGTGACATATATGTGATTTATGGTTATTCTTATACTAAAGGGTGTTTAATAACTTTAGTAGAATTTAGCAGTGTTGACACTTTTAAATCTTAGCTTTTGTATTCTTCTTTTACCTATAATTATACTCTGAACAGCATTAAACCCTCTTTTGACTAGTCTCATTTTAATTACATTTCCTTACGGGTTCCTCAAGAACCAATACCGTATCCTGTGGCAGCAGCCATCGCTTATTTTTTGCAAAGAATAAGGCAAGTCACAAAGCGGCGCGAACTGGCCCGTTGGATTCGCCTAAAACTTGGTTAGCAATGTTGTACTGGCCGATTGCTTCAACTTTTGTATTGGTCGGACGCGGGGTAATCACAGCAGTGATCTCCAGGGGTCACTAAAGGTCAGCCAGCTGACCTCATGGAATCGAGCAAGAAATACGTCAATCGAAAGACCTTGGTCTCCTGTAATCCAAAGTATGCAATTTTTGACCATTCCTACCGATAAAGTTGCCACTAGAGGTCTGCAAACTTCAGGCTGGAATAACGACATCCAGCGGCCATACTTTCGAAAGAACGACGGCCAATTTTCCTTTGAACCTCCCACCCCCGTGTTATATTTTTTTGAAAATTCATACATAGGATCCCTGAAAGCATGTGTTACAACTTTTTCAACTGAAATTTTTCAAAATTTGCTATTTTTTATTTTTCGAAAGAACGACGTCCAATTTTCCTTTGAACCTCCCACCCCCGTGTTATATTTTTTTGAAAATTCATACATAGGATCCCTGAAAGCATGTGTTACAACTTTTTCAACTGAAATTTTTCAAAATTTCCTATTTTTTATTTGCTTATTTTTTTGCGAAGCATCCAGTTGAGTGAAAATTTTGAATTGGAAATTGGTAAAGTGGGCTACTCAATAGAGGTGTCACCGCACTATAATTTTAAGGAAAGACCGCAAAACAAACTAACTAAGTCAGTGTTTCCTCATTTTTTTAAGCAAAACCCGAAAAGCGTTAGGTATTTTCTCCCGGGGCGGGACTAGTTGATCTGAAAGAGAAAATACTAGAAGGCTAGAACTGCCTAGAAATTTGAGCGTTAGAGAGAAAAGAGATTTTTGGGTCACTCGGCTAATATTGTTTGGCGCACTGTAGAGACTGAAGGAAAAGAATGAAGTCGGTCAAAATGGATTTTTTATCAAAATTTTTTTGCAGCCATTCCTTGATACTTTATAGGAGATACTTTGGAATCAAGTTTCGGGAGTTTAGGATTTTCCGGAATGGAAACTGAGTGAGGGTAATGACTGTTATAGGAAGATGAGTTAACTGTATCCGTCTCTTTCTCCTCTGGGGAAAGTTGGTAATAATTTCAGTATGGATTCCCTTTGTTATGTCATTTGGGTTGATGGTAGGGAAAGGATGGGTTGAAGAGAAGGCGCATGAACCTGGCTCATCCTTCCTTCTTGATGAGGATGATGATGATGGAGGGTGATGGAAGAGAGAGACTGAAGGTGTGTGGAGAAAGTGAGGTAGTTCAGAGCGAGGAGAAAGCTTTCTCCCTCAAAATCCATTTCTAGTCTACTCCTCTCATTACACAATTTACTACTCCTACTCTCCGTACGGAGAAAGTAAAGTGAGTTAGTGTAAGTTTGTGCTTTGTAGTAGAAGGAAGGACTCCCTCAGTCAGCCCAACGTACTTCTCCAACGCTTTCTCTCCTTTCTTCCTATTTTATTCAGCTTTTTACCTTCTCTCTCTCTCTTCGCCTCTCCTCTTACCCTCCTTTACTTTTCTTTAGCTCTCCGCTATTTCAGTTTTCTCTTTTTCCAATTCCCGCATATCCGTGTCTCTGAGGATTTTCATCAATCATTCACTATCCCTCCAATATCCACGTTGGAGGGAATTTCTGGTGGTGTGAGTGAACTGGGTTCTCAAACTATAATTTAACTTAATCAATTTGTGGGCAGTTTACCTGTCATTCTCAGCTTTCTCTATACTTTCCCCCATCAACAAAATTTCTACTTTTTTTCTCTAAACAAGGTAAGAATGATCAATTCTTTTATAATTTTCTCATTTAAATTTTACTTGATTTATTTTGTAGGCGGGGCTGAAATTTCTTAGTTAAAGTTACACATCTGAATTTTTTTGTTTGGCTTGCTTAAGTTCCAGAATATTTTTGCTGTGCATCATTTAATGTAGAACAAAGCTCTTAAAGCCGAAAGCACTGTAAAAATTTTCAAATTTTTGTGCGCTGTGGCAGTGTACAAAGCTTCACGGCTTTTCACTGCCGTAGAGTACGGTAAAATGGATCATGTGGAGGAAAACGGGATATCGAAACTCAAACAAAGCTAGCCATAATTTGCACTAACAAAATTAAATTTTGGGAAAAAGAGTTTGGATTCCGTATGCGTACGTTTTTAATTTTAAAGTTTTTTTTTTCCTCTAGTGCAAAGGTTCTTTTCAGTTCAATAACTGGCTTGAGGTGTGTTTTCATGCTTCGCACAGCCTTGTTCTCTAAAATGCAAGCTTTGGGGTGGTGTTCTCTACAACCCTATTACTCTGTAGTACAAAATTTTTGCTGGCTTGGCTTTAGCGTCCTCCCACCCCATCTGACTCTGTTCACCCCACTCTACGGCATTTTTTTCTAAAAAAAAACGCTTTCCTGTTTGTGTTCAGTCAAGCTGAGATCATTCTATGTTTTTTTTTTTTTTTTTTTTTTTATAAACACCTTTTTTGGGCTAAGAATTTTTATTATTTTATTTTTCATAAGAAATTTCTATTATTCTCTATTATTCTATTTATTTTATTATTTTGCTTATTAGAGGGTAAGGGAAGAGTGAGGGATGAGCCCGTAAGATAATCAAACGTTAGAGTTAGACAGCCTAAAATATTCGTCTTTCCAAATATAGGTCTAGAAAAAATGGTTTTAATCGCCGTTAAGCTCCTATAGTTAAAAATGTGACAGCAAAGAAACAACAGAAAAAATTTGAAGTCTTCGAATATTTTCGACAAGGGTCGGGAGGAGGGTCAAATTTATGACAGTTGAACATTTTCGTCTTGTTTTATCGTTTGAAGAACCGACAGTAAAATTTCTCTTTTATTTTCTGAAATACTGTTGAATAATCTTTAATTTAACACTATAGCTACAAATAGCGATTAGCTTAATTAGCTTAATAGCTAAACGCTTAGCTATAAATAAGCGATTTATCCAAGGTCTTACTTTACCTACAGTATGTTTTTGTTTTCCAGCGGATGCCGAAAATAAGTTCACCCTCCTGTTAATTTCAAAAATACAACATCCACAAATCTAAACAGCACCTTTTAAAACAGCTTAATACGCATTTTTTTTTAATTTTTTGGCGTCAAAATTTTTAAAAACTAGAGTTCAAGGGTAAATGAACCTATTTTGAGGATCTAATTAAACAGGCGAATATTTTAGGTTGTTCTGAGGTCAAATTATCTCCAGAGATCTGCTCTGGCTCTTCCCCTGAAATTTAGGCCTCTACTTCTGAAACACTCTTTATTTTGTTTAAGGGCAATCCGCCACCGTTTGCCGTTTTTGTTTTTCTAATTTTTTCAAACAATTATAAGAATCTATTTATTACTAATGATAAACTCCATCGCTTTCTTTCTTTTTTCTTCTAAAAGTGAAACTTTTTTTTTCTAAAAGCGAAAATTTTCTTTTCTTTTCACTCCGAAAAAATACTTTTTTGCTTGACAAGGAGAGTTTTGAACTGAAGCATGGGAATGCAAAGTTGGGTATTTACAAGCCGGTGTAGGAAAAGCACGGAAATAATTCGCTTTGAGCATAGATAAAACGAAAGCCAAGCATTTTAAAACGAATTCTTTGAAAACTTAATTCCCCTAATTGCATTTTCAGCACTTGTAGACTCTTGGTTCGTTAAAATGAAAATGCGCTGGAATTATTAAATTAACTTGAGTTTAATTTTTCTTTTCTTTTGAGTTTGCTATGATCAATCAGCACCAGCACAATCCCCAGTCGATGAGCCTGAAGATTGAGAATCGGGGGAATGGGAGTGGGATGAGTGAGAGATTGACCAGCGGGTCAGATGAGCCACCGGTAGGCACAGACTTCGAGTCTCCATTCTTTTTTTGCATGCTTATCACCCCAGTCACCTTGGATTTATGTAGTTCTTTTTATCTTCTTTGCATGTGAATGGGTAGTAGAGGTCTAATGGCAGGCCTAATGGATTAGAACACTCAAGGCGGAAACACGGATAAAGAACATATGAACAGAATTATTAGAATCTCTATCTTACTGCCCCCTCCTTTGTTGCGCCTCACATTAATCTGGGTTAGATTCTACTTATACTTTTATTTCAAAAAAACCCTACAGACAAAGGGCGAACTCGAGGTAGCTTCATTACCGCCCCCTCTCCCCTGCAGCAAGACTTTCTGGAAAAACAATTTTAATTGAGTTGAACTTTCCTGAGTTTTTTTTTTTTTTTTTATATGGAACAAGTAGAGTAACAGTTGAAGATTAGATTTCATTTTGCCCTTTGTGACTTCACCAT
Organism: Brachystomella parvula; assembly: GCA_019776545.1. NCBI lineage: Eukaryota > Metazoa > Arthropoda > Collembola > Poduromorpha > Brachystomellidae > Brachystomella > Brachystomella parvula. Next base: position 1,312 of record JABASM010001019.1, on the reverse strand, counting down.
GGTGAAAGTGAGGAGTGAAAGCAGATTGGAATTTTTTGGGGCTTGAGCTTAGAAGATGGCAAAATGCCTTTTGCTCACCCTGTCACTCACCTGTCAAAGAAAAGGGAGATGAAAGCAGGTTTCCCTGACATTTTCATTCCTAAATTCCTCTCGGACTTTTTTATTTGCTACTATACGGCGTCCATTAGACCTTTTGATCTCTTCTTTCCCCCCCCCCCCCCCCAGGTATTTTATGTCAGAGCTCTTGTCATTATTCCAGAAATTTCTTGAATAGAATTCTCTTTATATGGATACACTAAGGACCAAATCTAATTATGATTAAGCAGTGTTCGGCAAATTCGAATTTCGGATGCACAATTCTTCCCCCATTGACTTCTAGCTAAAAATTGTGGTGCCAGCCATCCGAACTTAGGGTTCAAATTTTACTCTTCAAAGAATCACCCAGAACTCGCGTTTGATTTTCAAAGCACGAAATTGCTCGATTTTCAGTGGGTTATTTCCAGTCATTGGACATTCGTCTACTTTGAAGGAAAAATTCGAGCCATTCAAAATTTTTATTTCAGTTCTGAGTGGGAGGTTTCCATTCATTCGAAATTGTTGTTCAGATTTGAACTAGAAAATTCAAATCATCCAAAATTTATGTTTGCACTATTCACCTTCTTTGCGATTGATTGATTATCAAATTCCAAATTGGAATGATTCAAGATTCAATCAGAGGAAGCCTCCTTCGTATACGACATTTGTCTCGTGTTGGATCAGATCGGGAAGAAGGTTGGGATTAATTTCAAGGAAGTAAAAGTAGGAAGTGGATGAAAGGTGGAAGAATCGAATTATTGTAAGTGTGAGAATGAGAGCAAAGAAGAGAGAAAAGGTTACAGGTGTCACTCTCTGCTCTTCTAAAAGACAGATAATAGGGAGGAAGGAATGGGAAAATTCAATGGCCCAAAACCCTTGTAATGTAATTTAATCCCTTGCCTTTTACTTTGATTTCCCACCGGTCACCCCCATACAACTCCATAGGAATCCCTCCTGATCTCTTTGGAAATTCCCAGAGATTCTGCTTTCCCTTACTCAGCTGAGAAAGAATTTTTAGGAAGCGAACGGAGTGACGACGGTTTTGACCAACACTGATTTCGAATTATTGAACTCAGCCTGAGCTTTTTTTTTGTTCCAGAGTGGAGTGAAAGAAGGCATTTATGACCATAAAGTAAATCAGAATCTAGGGTTTTCAGAAATTACGTCAATATTTTGGAGCAAAATTTGGCGGATATTTTCTTTCACGTTATATTAGCCAAAGCAGAAAAAACAGTTT
>JABASM010001018.1:0-16955 GCA_019776545.1 Brachystomella parvula | reverse complement strand
AAAAGTTTTTTTTCAAAACTTCACCGATCGCTTAGATATTCAATAGTGAACAACTAGGGACCTAAGAGAACTCTCATAAAAAAAATGAAGTCAATCGGACCAACCGTTGCTGAGATCCACTTACTTGGACGGACGTCCGGACGGACGGCCGGACGGCCGGACGGCCGGACGGCCGGACGGCCGGACGGACATTGCATTCGCATGAATAGCGCTCGCGCTATTAATAACTTTCCTTTTTCTGAACGTATGGTGAAAGCGGAAGTCAGGTAAAATGCGCATAAGACCACAGCTAACACGCACAGTGTCGTGACACCCAGATTCTTTGTCCTTCAAGGAAATCCCTGTAAAAAGGACACATAATAAACGCCTCAAACTTTCCCAGGGAAGTCGCAGGCACGGAAACTGCGTGAAATATTGAACCCCACCCATGGCCCGAGTGCTTTTTAACGCCTAACCAAAAACTGTTTCTCAAAAATTTAATTACATGAACGAAATTAGCAGATGAATTCTTAGAATCATTAATCTTTGATCTGTCTATCCATTCATCCTTTTCATAAAACGCAATGTGAAAGGAATCCCATAGAAATAATGGCGTAGAACCAATGGAAAAAGCAATTAGGAATTAACATGAACCGAGCCTACACTTAATCATTTGTCCACGGATGGTCCACCTGGGAATCTCTCCGTGTCAAATGTCAGAAAAACCCAGTTAGGGAGACACGAGTGACGGAGAGAAAGTCTCCTCTGATTTCAAACTGCTTTTGCAGCTCCAGCTCTTAGGGTTAGGCCTACTCTGCTCATCAATTTTCTCATCTCCCAGGTGGGACTGAGGGAAATTAGAGATCTTTGAAGCAATGATGAATTACTATGGCCTTCAGAGTCTTCTCACGCATGAAAACAATACCTTATCCTCACCGACGGGGCAGTATGGATGATAGTTTTCTTAAGAGGGAATGGTACGAGGTCATGAGCGATAATGAGTTTATAATGAGTTTAGACCTGTTCAACTTAACACACCACCCACAGCAAATTATAATTTTCCCAAGATCTAAGAGCGCCAGTGGTGGGAACGTTTAGGTGAAACATCTCAACTGGTATACACTATGCAAGCTGTTGCCCCACCGAAGCAGTCCCTCCGGTGCCATTAGATTCTGGAAATATTTTCAATTGCCCTGGATGGTTTTCTTAGTTGAAAAAACAAAAATTCGACAAAAAATTGTTAACTACTCCTGACCGTTCCCTCTTTAGCCTTCTTTTCCTTCTTATATCTGTTTATTTTTAAGATCAACTCATTTTCCGCAATAGGTTGTTACTTAAAATGCTGGGACTATTTCTAGCAAAAGCAAATTCAATGTAGTTTTCAAAACAAAACAAAAAAATAAGCAAAACATAAAAAAATGTATAATTAAAAAATTGTTGTCACGTATGGCTTCCTTCATAAGACCCAAAGAATGATTAATTGAGTGAAAGCCGGGAAGGAATTGGGTCAGGGAAAAGAAGGGGAAGGATAGAAAGTAGCCGAAATTCATGTTTAAAAACTTTGTAACTTTTCCAGAAGCTTTTCTTTGCTTTTTATTCACTTAAATAATGCATGCAAAGTTTGGTTAGCCTTTGTTTCAACTTCCGCAATTTCATGGCGCTATCTTTTTAGGATTTTAAAAATTAAGCAAGCTACAATCCTTGTTTTTAGTTTAGAAATATGCCGGTATTCAACTGAATGCATATAGTCATTGCGTGATATTTGAACTGCACGAAATGCCCATCCCTTCCCCTCCTACGCTAATAATTAATTTACAGTTTGAAATTACTGCCAATTACACAAATTCCATGGTGTTTTCCAACATTTTACACGAACTCACTTCGCAGAAGATTTTTCTTGGTTATGATTTCACTTCTGTAAAGCTACACTATACTCTCACAGCAGTAACCCATAGGGGAAAATTACTTGAGAGTGACTTTCACCACAGCTAAAGTCGTCAAAGCTTAAAAACGCATGGCTTCTAAAACATAGCATGCAGTTCTGGTACTACGGCTTCTAGAAATGAGTTTGGGGAAGTAGTTAAAGAAAAACGACGTAGTTTACATGGTGGAACAAAAATTAATCAAGGTGGATTAAGAACGACTTGTGCTAATGACTAGACTTACGGTCCCTTTTCTCATCCCGTGACAGTCATTTTCAGTAATTAATTCATTTTACTACCAATTAGGAAAAATATGAAAGAGTTTTCTTACTTTCATGCTTTTTTCTACCTTAGAATTTTTCATTAGGCTCGTAAGAGTATGGCATTGCAAGGAAAAGCAAGTTCGAAAATAAAGGTGACAGGTGAAAATCCCCAATAAGAAAATCCCAAAAACAAAAATCACCAGTGTAAAAATCCCGGTTGTGAAAATTACAAGTTTGCAGGGGCTGTAGAGTATAGTGCCTCATGCTTTTTACCATTCAGCGTCTCCTTCGCATGAGAAAGACTCCATGAAAATGCAACAACCGAGAAAAAAACGGCATTTTTCGAGAATTGAACCGGCCCCTCTGAAGCACGGTGGATTTGCCTGTGATTTTAGGCTTTTAATTTTTGCATTTTCACAGATTCTCGTCGTGATATGCAAAGTGGATGGTAAAAAGCAGGTCATTCACAAAAGTCTCTGCAAACTTGTAGTTTTTAGATGGATTTTCACATTAGGGATTTTCACATTGGGGATTTCCACGTTGAAGATTTTCACATGGTACCAAAAACGAAAGTCAGCAACCCCTCCTAGCTGAATTTTAAAGGCTTAAGATTTCTAAAGAACTTTCGCCAATATTTGAGGTTCATCAGGCTAAGCTCCCCTCCATTAATAATTAATAGAATTAAAGGAAAGTGAGTAGCAAAGTTGAGCTTGAAAATTATTAGATTTCTTTGCTAATAGGCTAAAAGCATTGGAAACAAAATTTAGCTGAGTAAATGGCTTTTCCTACGCTGCTGCTTTCCGGGTTTCGAAGCCTGAGACAGTGGGATTTTAAATTGGGAGCACGTTTTCTAGAGTTGAAGCTAGCGAAGCATCTGCTCTCATCATGAGTTGGTACACAGTTAACATAATTAGAAAACTCTCAATTCTAATTAACTCCAAGGAGAGTAAAAAGCTAGAAAACTTCTTGAGTGGTAATACATAGTATAGAAACACGACGTTTCCAGGGCTTTAAATTGGAAAATGAAGTTAGAAAATGAAGAAGAGAAAGTTGAGATATCTTTTTCCCTTAGGTTTCTTCATTTCCCGAAGTGGTTTTCCTCTTTCCCCTTTACATTTACCTCAGGAATTACGTGTACGGTGATGAGAGGCTGTGGTTGTGACTGGTTAACCTATGAATTTCAGGAGTAGAGCTCATACCTACCAAGTAACTAAGTTTTAAAGAACCAAAAGGCTAAAAACCAAAAGAAGTGAAAAGTATAGGAAGCGGAGGAGGAGAAAGTAGCTAATTACTTGAGAAAGTTTTGGAAGAGATAATCCTCTACATCTTCTACCTTTTTCTTGGAGTGAGTGAAAATTACCTCCCTTCCTTTCGTCTTCACCCACAAACATGACATGGATGATGGATACACCAAGTTTACCTACCCTCCTCAATTTACTTGGTTTTACTCCAATCCTCTCTTTCTCAGGATCAGCTCCGAAAACTTCAGCGAAGAATTTTAAAGTAGTAACTTTGGTACAAATTGTTGGAAGATAAATTGAAAAATTTAAAGATGAATTTTTGGGGACTCAAAAATTTAAGACTCGGCAGGAAACCAGTGAAAGCAAGTTATTAAAGCCTGTTTTCAAAGTATGCCAAGTTTCGCCTCTCTTTTTCTCATTTTTAGCACCGTTGCGCTGCAGGAGAGGAAGCGTCACCATAAAAAAATTCAGATCGGTCAAATTACACGAAACTTTAAAACCAAAGTCAAAAACTCGGAACCTTTGATAGGGACTTCTAAATTGACAGTTCAAGATCACAATGGGATGAATTTAGCCGAGAATGCACGTAGTCTGTCATAACAAGTCAAGCATGGAAAATTAAGGAAGCAGAAAAAATGATTTACCGTTACCTTGAGTTTGACTTACAATTTATAGCTAAAAAAGCCGTTTCAGAATTTTGAAAAATGGTCATACTGCGCATTGTTTTTTTTTTTCAACTCAAACGCATTTCAACATATTTTCGGTCGCTGAAACTACTGATGTGCTCACTTTTTCTCGGTAATCCTTTGTTTTTCAGAAAGTTTCGACTTTGGCAGTATTTCACTCCCAAATGCGAATTTGAACGAAAATAATTTTTACTCTTCTACTGCCTTCAGTGAATTATCACTTTTGCTTCTAAGAAATTGTAATTCAAAAATCTGCATAGTAACTTTTACTTCTTTTTTTATAATATGCATATGAGGCTCTACGAAGAAATAAAAAGGGACGGCGTGGGGGAGTGTTGTGATAGAAATCTTTCTCTTTGTTTTAAGTGGGTACATATCCATTCGTATGTCAAGAGGAAGATAAGGAGAAAGTCGTAGACGTCGTCATTTGAGATTCTGCCTCTCCTCAGAAAAGGAAAACTCAGAAGGATCATCAGTAGAAGAAAAAAAAAGATCGAATTCTCACGGGACTGATTGGGTTTTCCCATTTTCTTCTCCTTCTTGTCTCCATAATAAGCTCCTCTGCCTTGAATAGAAGGCTGTACTGAGTAGTAGTATTGAGGGAGCTGATGATGATGGTTGGTCTAATACTGTAGTAGTGATGCCAGTGGTGGTGGTAGTGGGACATTCTAGTCATTTCCAAAAATTACTTTCTCCTAACTTTCTCCCTTTTCTTTTCTCCTCCTTAAGCCTAAGCTCCCTTTTTACGCCCTTCGGATTTTCTCCTTCCCTTTTATCTCTATGAATATAAAAATGAGCTTGGAGAAATAAGCCTTCCTTCCCTCTACCACTACGACCACGGCTACCACCAGCCCAGCACCACCATAGAAAAAAAGAAGGAGAAGATTCAGGAATAAACTCCGCTTAATGTACTCTCTAAGTATTGGAAAGTGGATAAGGGAGAGGCACATGGGAGAGAGAGACATGAAAGTGAGCATTCAATATTTATGCATCGTTAAACTCTTACTTATTCACTACACTTCAAGATTCGATTATTGAAAATCCTAGTTATTTTTCAACTCAATTCTCCTTATCCCATTTATTGAGCTCCATATAACGAGCATTCAATCTTAATTTTCTCTTTTCCCGAATTTCAAATTTTACTGCTTCAGAGCTACTCTTGCTTTCTCTATTCTCTGAATACAAAAAATTTAAAATAATTTTGCCTTCATTACTTTCATACTTAACTGCAATTTTTAATACAATTTACCCGTGGAAATCCTGTAATGTCATGCAAGAGTCCTTTATTTTTTTTCAAAACCGTTGTGCAGAAACTCTGTGAAAATCGGAAAAACAAAAAGGCACAAAGGCAGAGTCGTAAATATTGTGAAAGTGAAACAGGTGTGAAAATAAATTTTTAAAAAATTTAAAAAAAAATGGCACAACGGTTTTCGGAAAATCCTTTTTGCAAGATTTGTCTACTCCGAAGGACAAAGCTATGGGTTAAGTGAAACCATTTCTGCACAAAATTTTCCGATAATTCAGCACAAACATTTTCCAGTGGGTAATTTTGGTTCTTGGTTTTATTTCAATTTTCCTGATGGGATGGGAGAACTGAAAAAAAGGTTTTATTTTTTGTTTTTGAAAAATTGAAGTAATTAGGACCTGACAAATTCCTGTCACTCTTAAGAAAACGAAAGCGTGAGAAAGGACGGGTGTTGGAGATTTTGGTTTGGAGGCCGACGATTGGGTGACATCTTTATGTTGTAAGTATTACATGATGCCGGACTACGAGAAGGAGTGTGTAATGTGTACATTAGCTCATGTTCGCAAAATGATGAAAACTGTGAGAATCCTTAAATATTTGTCAACCTATCAAAAACACTTGCCCACGATTATCAGGTTCACCCTCATCAGAACCTGAGAATCAATCCAATGTTTTTACGACGAAGGTTGCAGACATCACCGACGGTTTTTTTGATTCGCTCGCTGAGCAAAAGGAAGTATTTAGTTTTGACGGAGAGAAATTGGGATCTTTGGGCTTGAGTTCTTTCAATTTTCTCCATTGCTTATAAGCCTAGTTCATTTCTACCTAATGATACCCTCCATTTCTCGTTTCGTTTTCACGGAGGAGGGGGGGGGGGGGGTGTCATGTCCACGTCGACTTGTACATGGGCACTTAATTTTGTACCTGACTCGACTCCCAAAGTAAAGGTTAATCTCTAATTCCATTTTACTTTGCCTTGATTTATCGGAGTTAAGATATTCTTGGGTGAAAGGCAGAGAAGATTAAGAAAAGAGGTTGTTGATAAAATTAGGTTAATTTTGAATTCAAAATATTTCATGAGACTCGGCGGTTGTTCCTCTGAGAATTCAAAAGTAGTTAATCAACCCTCTTCTCCTCCTTTTTCTGCATTGTCCTGTCACCTTCTTTCTACTTTCTCTTCGCCTCACTTTCTTACAGTGTTTTCCGACTTAAGTGGGCCGGGGAAAGTTTTCACTCAAAATTCACAAACCGAGATTTCTGATTTTTCAGGCTCTAGGAATCGATGCATTAAGGTTTAAGCTAAATTAATTGAACTGAAATTCTTTATAAATTTTTTCCGAAATATTGATAAAGTGAATTTGAAGAAGCTGGAAAACTTTCTCCGAGACACTTAACCTGAAAGCCCCTGTATAAGGAAAAGAGAGCGAAAAAGAGAAAAGGGACCACCCAGGAGAAAAGCTAAGTTTCAGACAATGGAATAACAACGGATTGAGAATAATACTCTCACACTTAAGAAATTGTGCTGAGATGGCATTATATTTCATTAGCTCTGACACACCCTGAATAAGTCACCAGGGAATCAAAGAAACCCAGACGGCTCTCACTCCAATACGAAATTTCCTATTTCCTCTACTTTCCACTACAGAAAAAATTTTGCAGCTATAGGAAAGGGTAAAAAAATTAAGCTGCAAAAATATTGCTGTTCGGTAGAAAATTCTGAAAAAACTTTAGGGAGTAATTGCGTATCTTCCTTAAGGGCACATTTGCTTCAAGATTATTTTTCTTTTGTTTTTAGAAAGACGCTTGTGTATTCCTGTCTTCTTCTCCCATATAGTCCGCTCTACGGTAACTGAAGTCATAGGCAATATTTAAAAAAAAATTTCTCATTTTTCCCAAAAATTTTAATTTCACCATGTTCTCGTCCAGGTGAAATTCTTGTTATCAAAAAACCTGCATTTTTAATTAACCCGCAACTACCGGAAGTCCTGGCCTCCAAGCTATTGAAAAATTTCCTTAGAGCAGACAGTACTACTAATTGCAGCCGCTCCTTTCCCTGAATCCTTTTAGCCTGTAAATTTCTTAGGGCGGGCCAATTAGGGGTAGCAGCACAGGAGGCTTTTAAGAATCGAAGAGGCAGAGAGCATCCCCCTTTCAATTTTTCCTATTTTATAAATGATCTTAGCATCATCATTATTCCTACCGTTTTCAGTACTCCCAGTGAGCCTTCATCATTTTCTCCTCCTTCCTCGTTCCACCCTTCTTAATGTATCGCCTACCCAGAATTACAAAAGGGAAAGCCCTAAGAAAAGAAAGTGAAAAATGAATTCTAGACGCGAGGAAAGTACGAAACGAGAAGAGTCGATGAACTATAGGCTACTTTCTTATTATTATTGTTCCCTCTATTTTATATTTTACTTTCTAAGGAAGGAACAATGGAGTTTTTGTTAGTTGGGAAGTAATAATAATAGAATTGTAAGGAGATAAAGTGTTATTAGAGGATTCGGCTGACAAGTGTGAAGTTGATTAAGATGTAGTTCAGAAACTCTTGCTCTCCTTGTTTCCTCAGCTTAAATTCCTTCCTACAATACAAATCCAAGTCCTGCTACTGCCTCACGTTCTAAATATATTGTCAACTGGAGAAAGCAGGAAGGGGGAGGGCGGAGAAGAGAAAACTAATAGAAAGTGGACAGGGGTAGAAAGGAATTTATGGTCTGGTGGCTTAGCCATGGATATAAATCCACGTAACCTTAAACGACTACGGATTTGTTCTAAAGCGGCCTATCATCTCTTTTTTTTCTTTCTCGATGCTTCAACAATTATTTGACCCCTGTCATCCCTCCCTCATGAAAGTGAAAGCTTTGGTGGTTGGATGATTTCCATTTCTGGCGGAGAGAAAGTTGAAACTAATGAAGCAAACCTCCTTTTTTTCTGAGTTCTCGACTAGAATTTACTGACCACATGAATTATTAATAGAGAAAATTAGGAGGAAGACTAAAAATATCTCTGTAAAGTCCAAACTTTCTAGAAATTAGAACCAATTTTCTTTAATTTCATTTTTCTAAAATATTGATTTTATACTTATAGCCCGAGCCCTCGCATTGGTGAGGTGCTTCCTTACCCTACTCACCCAGTTTTTCATCAATTTCATCAAAAACACACAAGAGAAAGTTTTCCTTCGTTACATTCATTTGGAACAAAAATGCTGACTTCAACAAGCCTATTATTTTCTCTTCGTTCCTGGATTCTGAAGGCACTTTCCTCTGGCCTGGTCAAGAAAGACCTTGTTCCGTACTCACCCACTGCAAAAGCGGGCGTTAGCATTTCAGGGGATTCCCATTTTCTTTCCTTTCTCAGCGAAAGTAGAAGCAGCGTAAAGAAAATTTCTTTGAGTTTATCTAGGATAGTCTACTCCAACCCTCTGGAGAATTGACCGTTAAATCCTTTCTTTTTTTTTTCTTCACACACAGACAAAAAAATTTTTTGAAGTGAAGCAGGAGAAAGTTGGAGCAATAATTTTAAAGATAAGAAGCATATGCTGCCTGGCATCCTCTGATTTACACGAAACAATAGCTTTAGCCACATTTCATAAATCTAAAAACCCAAGCTCAGCGTTATATTCTGGTAACATGGAAAAAGTAAAACAATGGTGAGGATATAGACGTAGTCAAGAAACTGGTTCGCTAGAGTTCTGCTCCTGCTTTTGCTGAATCATGAAAAAGAATTTCCTGCTTGAGAACGTGGGCAATATTTTCTGGGAAAGGCCGTGATTGCTTTCTCATAATAACGGCCAGTTTGAGGTCGTTTCCATTTTCTCTTGATTCAAGGGGTGGTAAGCGTTCGCTTCAATATGAAAGAACCATAGAAACCAGCAGAATCAGTTAAAAAATCAAAATGAAAACAAAACAAGACGTAAAAAATTAAAATTTTGAATACCAGGGTTCAAGGACAAAAAAGCAGTTCCATTTTCATAGCTTAGTCTGGGTAGATTTCTAGGGACTATGTCACGATGTGCCGGCCCAGCAGGTATGCTGGATGTTCACTCGATTGCCGTCATGGAGGATTTGGCATTCGCTGCAGATCCGTATGCTCCTGGCACCTCAAATGTAATTCTTTACTTAAAAAATTTCCAAGTTTAATTTTAAGATTTGGGATTTCATCTCAACAACTTTCATCTGCGCAGTCGTCATTGGTGTCCTCCATACTTACCCACTCTTTATCCCGCATAATAGGAATGTGTACAAATTGAGTGTGCTTGAAGTAACGGTAACAGCTGCATCTAGATTTCTAGGGACTATGTCACGATGTGCCGGCCCAGCAGGTATGCTGGATGTTCACTCGATTGCCGTCATGGAAGATTTAGCATTCGCTGCAGATCCGTATGCTCCTGGCACCTCAAATGTAATTCTTTACTTAAAAAATTTCCAAGTTTAATTTTAAGATTTGGAATTTCATCGGTGTGATTTTCAGCTTCGGTTCATCCAATGTTTTTATTTTAGATTCGAAAGAACCGGTACTACAGTTCTGAAGATGTGATTACGGATGACACTCAGTTCGACCGTAGTAAGGATTGGCTCACCGGCTGTTTCAACAACTTTCATCTGCGCAGTCGTCATTGGTGTCCTCCATACTTACCCACTCTTTATCCCGCATAATAGGAATGTGTACAAATTGAGTGTGCTTGAAGTAACGGTAACAGCTGCATCTACTTATGCCGTCGCCTATTTCGTAAGTTACTTCCCTTTTAATTAAAAACTTCAATTTTATTAGCGAATCTGAAAAGGATGGTACCGTTAAGGCGGGAGAATTTTTTTCTTCAGAAATTGGAAGTCTCTTTGTTCGAAACGATTCCCACGGGTGTGTTTCAGTTGACTGTAGAATAGCTTGAATCCACCATTTTTCTTCGCTGATTAATGGAAGAGAGCAAGAAGAATTCATACAAAGGGCGTAGACGACTTTCGCCTTGTACAAACATTGTTTCGAATAGATTCCTATCGGCCTAAAATTTTAAAACCTGGGATTATGGAATGCCTATACAAAACGGTCATGCATGCTCTCAAGTGCGGACACAATATAATATGGGTGACTGCTTGAAAAGGCTACAAATGCGAATTGCCGTTTGAATGCGTTGTTTATTTTTTTTCGCATATTTGAAGGAGACCATCGTATTTTATGCTAAATTTTGCGTTAGGTAGCGTTCCCAGTCAATTCACCTGAAGAAACTCCTTGCGCAACTGCTGCTTTGAAGCCAGCGGTCTTTAAAATGGCCTTGGAATTGATGCCTCACGTTGTACATTTTCAAGTTGTCACCCGTTACATAGAAAGCAAAATTCGTGACAACTGCCATTCAAATGTTCACATAACTGACCCCTTGCATAAGACTGTTATACTCCCAAGTTTTAATTTTTTTAACCAGGGGTAACGTATTCAGATCCCTTTTTGCACAAAAGAGTCACCTACCCCCTCTGTAAATTCTTTTTTCCTCTCTTCCGCTGTTAAGCAAAGAAAATGGAGACTAGAAACTATTTTAAAGCAAGTGGGGCATCCCGATAGGAATAATCGGCAATAGACTTTAAAATTTTGAAGAAATTTTCCCGTCTTAAAGGCTACCATCCTCTATTTCAGTTCAGTCCCTTGGCTGTTGTCTTTGTACGTTGCATGGGTCATCGACTGACCTGCATCTTCGGTCTCTTGATCATGGGAGTTGGGCTCATTGTAGATGCACTGGAGGTTCATATTTCACTTTACTACGTCTGCCGTTTGGTACTCGTTGGATTTGGGGCCTGCTTTGCACTAACCTCTTCAGCTTGCTCAGTTGTGTGAGTTTAATTATTACTATCCTGGGTTAAGTTTAATTTTTGTAACTTCAAATTCCAGCCGGCACTTCCGGAAACGTGTGAGCATAGCTCTGGCCATCCTCTCAGGAGCATCTCCAATCGGAACTGTCCTATTCTACACCATGTCTTACATTTTTGCAACCTATGTTTGATAATTTTCCCTCCAGCCTTGAATTCTGGTTTAAGACGTCTTTTATATTATTTAGACCCCGTTGACCTACAGGTGGATCACCATCATCTTCGGCATTTTAGTACTCGTCTGCATAGCTCTTACTCATGTGCTACCTAGCTCCATCAAACCTCTTCGTCACCCAAATTCCCTTCACCAGCCAGGATCCGACTCCAAGAGATCTGAACGAGTGTGTCGAGGACGCGAGGAAAAGCTTAGCGGGTGGAGACCAAATGGATTGCATGGGAAATTGGATCCCACGTGAGGATATCCAGGAAGAGAGGAAATCATGTAAAAACTTGCTGACAAGGGAACGTATTGAACTGTTACACTTCGAATCCCAAGATTTTTCCTTATAATCCCCTCTAGACAGTTAGAAATATGGTTGTGAACTTCCCCCGACTCACTTTTGGGTCTTTCAGAAGTTAGAGACCCACCCTTACTTTGTAGACCCTTTCGAAAAATCCTTATGGGAGTTAACCCCTAACGGATTTTTTAAACCTAGGAAATGGAGCTTCATATGCATATCACCCAGAAAGGCTTTATCAGTATTTCTCAATTCCTCGTGATTTTGGCCAAAAATCTGCAATTATTTCGGTTCATCCTAAAATCGACTTTTTTCAACGATGACCCACCCTCTTCTTAAAAGCGCCAATTTTTACGTACTAAATCCCGTAATGATTTTTAAAACGGCCTAAAAAGTAAGGGGGCTCCTTTCTGACGAACTCAAGGTTTACAACTTTAATTTTTAACAACTGTTTGGAAAACAATAAGGAACACAATAAGGAAAAATCTTTGAATTTGAGGTTTTCGAGCTTCCCTTGTGAGATCTGACAGACGGCCTAATTTTCTTCCCTTTTTTGTTGATTCAAGGTCTCTGTATATGCGTCCTTGACCTGTCAGCCCTCTCGGACATGTCTTTCATACTGTGGGCCACAGTGAGCTCCTGTGGAACGTTAACTCTCTACGTCCCTTACGTCTTCCTCACCTGGCACATTACGCTCCTCACCTACAACCTGTCATACCTTGACGCCTTTGAAATAATGCTATGGTTCTCACTCGCGTCGCTTGCGGCAAGGCTCTTTGCAGCCACTGATAAGAACTTTACGTTCTTTTTCAGCCGAACGCTCTTCCAAATTGGAGTCGCTGGTTAGGTACTCCAGTCCTAGATTTCTCTGACGCGAAGGTTAAAATTCCAGTTTTAAATTTTTAGGCTCAGCTGTTATGTACGCTACGTTACCAGTAACAACGACCTACGGTTGGTATATCGTCTGGGGTCTGTTCACAGGATGCTTCGAAGGGCTGTTGGTAGGGGTGATTCCACGGTTGACGATTCTAACCATACCGCGGAAATACGTGTCCTGCTGTTGGGTTTACATTGTGCTATTCAACGGACTTTCACTCATCATTGGGCCGTATATGATCATGGCCGTTCGACAGTCTACTGGTGGTGATATCACCATTGCCTGTGCTGCCATTGGGCTAATACAGTTTGCTGCCTTCTTCCTTAGTTTTTTCCTTCCCAACGAGGAGCACTACGAGGAGGGTGAACAAGCAGAAGCATCGGATGGGGATACAGAGGACGAGGTCTTTAATGAGTATTTATAAAGTTGAAAATATATAAAAAGCTATGGAACAGGGAAGCAATTATTTTCTTGTAGATAATGCTCACGTTATAACGTACAAGGTTTTCGAGGTTTTTTGTTGTAAAAGCTTGAAGCTTGACCAAACGTCCAGCTAACACTCTTTCGGTTCCATTTGAAAAGCCCAAACGTGAAAATCTCAGATACGAAAGTCCAAAATACGTAAATATCTATCCCAAATGTGAGAACAGCTCAAATGTAAAATTCCTAACGTGAAAGTTACAAGTTTGAAGCGGCTGCTGATTTGAAGAACCCCTTCTGCTTTTTACCTTGTTGCATTTTTATGTATTTTGGGCACGCTATAATGTGACGTGCTGAACGGTAAGGTCCTTCAAATCAACAGTCTATGCAAACTTGTAATTTTCACATTTGGGGTTTTCACATTATATTTTGGATTTTCGCAATTGGGAATTTCACATTTGGAATATTCCCATGTTTGGGATTTTCGCATTTGGGACATTCACTTATTCGCGATTGTCATTTTATATTTTAGATTTTCTCATTACTATATTCGAATTTTCACATTTGGGGAATTATCATTCGGGATTCTCAGACTTGGAATTTTTGTTTTTGGGATTTACATGTCACCCAGCTTTTCATGTCGGGTTATACTACAGATGCGCGCTTGTTTCTTACTTTAGATCGAAAACCTTGTGTTTTATAGGCGATAGCGCGCAATAAATAGGTGAGAGCTTTACCAAGGTTGTTTGAGTGAATTCCACTTTTTACGCCTGAAGTTTGGCTGTGAAGGACCTTGAGCGTTGAGCTTTACCTCTGGGAAGAACAAGGCGCTCTCTGTCATGGACGCAGTGTACCTTCAGGCTATGCTTTCCTCCAAGCCCCGTTTACAATCTGTGCAACCCGTCGTACGCCGTACATGTACGCCAAACAAGTCGTACGCGTACATGTACGCGTACGACTTCGAAAAAAAAAGTCGTACGCGCGTACAGGTACGACTTCCAAATCTCCGATGTGCGCTGCGTACAGTGCCTCCCATGAGACTAGCAATGGTGTTTTCAAACCAAGACGACAAAACTGGTGTAGGTCATTCAGTTTACTAAGTTTTATGGTAGAATGGTCAATGGCGTCTGAAATTAAAAAAAGTAAAATCCAGTACGGCCAAGGTCTCTCCTGTTTTAATTGTGATTAGAAAAAGGAATCATCAATGCGAAATTCTCTTTCTTCCTACAAACTAGACTCGGTTGATTTTCACTCTCAGTAATTACCTTGCATTTGATGGGCTCTAGATAGTCGCTCTTGATTGGAATCTAAACGTGGTACCCTATTAATAGCACACTCAATGATCAGTACATGAAGAGTCCCAATCTTCCATCTCTGAAGTAATTGAGGATAAGCTTTGATGGATTTTGGAAGAAACGAGGAGGAAATGGGAGTGATTTCAAGCAATAAAAGCTTCATAGTTCTTTTATAATCCAGAAAATCCTTTGTTGTTTCTAGATCTCATTTGCATAATGCTCAATATCTGTCTCCTCTGCTTTGACTCCTACTCTGGCGCAGTAGTAGGGCTTTTCTCTTTATGGAAACTGACATAAAACTATTTGCCATATCCACTTCACTCACTTTCTCTGAGAGCAATTCCGTCTTTTCTAATCATAAAAAACTATACGCTGGAGAAAGTAAAATGGGGAAAACCGCTTTTCTTTCATAAACTGAATGTGAATGCCCAAATTCATTTCGGCTCAATTTCAGTACACAAACTTTGCATAACCCATGAAACACCATGGGCTCTGTTGGCTTACCCCTTGTAGGCTTGCGTATCCTAATAATAATAATGGTAAATAGGCCCTTTCACTTTTTGACTCTTGACAGTTTCATCTTGAGATGAGGCTTGAGCTTCTACTTTCTCCGAGGGTTTTCTCTTCTACTTTTTTTCTCTTGCTAAATTGCTTAGATCCAGTTTCTTCCGTAATCGTTCCAGTAGCAGATAGTTTGAAAGAAAATACGGCAAGATTTTTTAGAGTTTTGCAAAAAAGGAGGCAGCGGATTTTCTTAGAAGCCTTTTACCCAGCAGAGACTTTTTCATAGTATTTTTCCTTGTAAAAAGAAATAGGAGATGATACTTTGGGACTGACTGGCGAAGGCGGATGAGGAGACTCCCATAAAAATCGGCGAACCATAAATGATATCTTAAGCAGTATAGGGAAAGAGGAAAGTAGGGGGGGGGGGGTGGCTTGGCTGGAAGTTTTTTGTTGGACGTGAGCCATAGACCACCACCGCACAGTCTGCTTTTTCTACTTTCTTCCTCCATTCATTCTTTGATTATTCATCCATCCCCTCTTGTCGTCTCCTCCACTTTCTCTTTGTGAAGAGAAAGCAAGGAGGCAACCAACAGCAGCCAAATGCCAAATAGCAGAGATTCATTTAATTTTGACAATCACCCACAACCCACTTACGACTCGCAGAGAACAAGGTTGACATGACGGAATTTAATTCAATCAAAAGAGTTTTTCATATTGTGGGAATGGGTGATTAAAGTTGGGTTCTGGGTTTCTTGGAATTACTTGCTTTGGTTATGTGATGATGAGTTGTTGGGATTAGAGGCTGAGGGTTCTACAACCTAATTTCAACCACATCACTTGAAACCTTTCACTCTGCTTTCACCACAAATTACTTCGGTAGAAGCTTCAGCTCTCATTTTCAAGAGTTTTGGAGTTTTACCCTCTAGTACCCTCAGCCAATCCAATAATTTTCAATTCAAGATCCACCGTACTCCGTACTTCGTCTTACCTCTCAACCTTTTATTACGCTGAAACAGTTTCTGAAGAAACCGAAGAAATAAAAACTTATGATGGTGAAATTGCTGGGGTTTGTGAATTTTTGAATGCCTTTCCTCTTTTAACTACCGCAAAATGGTGTGAAAAGAGACGCCGACGCATAAGCGAGGCTAAGCTAACGCAAATCTTTGTCAACGACATTACAGCGACATACCATTGTGAAACCTGCGTAGGCAAAAGTCACCTTCAAATTCATCGGATTTCGCGTAAACATTCCAGAATTATAGAAACGTTGTCTTTCATTTGGCACGTATCATTTAACCTTTGACCTCAAAAAGGTCACCAGCGGTCAACATCAATTTTAGAGCTTGTGTGGTGCACCTAGAAAGCTTATTTCATATTCAAAGAAGTTTCTTTTTGACCTGTAGAGGTCAAGGTGTGACATCGATGCTAGCCCTAAGGTTCAAGGTCATCCCTTGGCTTAGCATTGAGGTTACAACTTGAACTCTAAGAATAAAAAAAAACGTTTTTTCAGTTCAGCATGAAATAGGTTTACAAGGGAACCCAGCCAGGGAAATCGGAAGTGCTTTAACCCGATTTTAGTTCACACAGGTGTAAACGGTTCTGAGGCGTTGTCCTTCAATTTGTTCAGGGTCCCGGCATAGTATAGAACTACAACTAGTAGCCCAACGGTGCACTTAACTGAAATTTTCCTGGGAAAAATTTTCTTCGAAGCAAATTATAAATAGCAACGCAACAAACTCTATGTAAAACACGTAACTAAATTTGGATTCAGAGCTTTTGCACTTATTACATTAGGCAAAACTTCTCTGTGGTGATTTGAAAATGTATTTACTGGGAAAGCTCCCTTAGAAATGGACGCTGAAAACCTTTCGTTTCCGTCATCAAAGACGTTTATTAGCCTTACTAATCCGTTGTTGTCTCTCTTCGCCCCATTTGACGATAAATTCACAGACTTTTTGCCTGCATGAGCTGTTCAGGAATTTTCCAGCAACGCTCTTCACTCGGCTCAACTTCCCATGTTATGACTGAGAACCCCAAAGTTTTTCTTTAGAATCAAGTAACTCTTCCTTCAATAATTTATTATCTGATTTCCCCAGAATCTTTTAGAGAACAAAAGTAAGGAGACTCATGATAAAGAGAAAGGTAGTAAAGATAAATAAAAGCGAATGAGTAGAGTAGGATACAAATGAGTCATTAGTAAATGAGAAGAGAC
>JABASM010001017.1:0-16959 GCA_019776545.1 Brachystomella parvula | reverse complement strand
TTCTCTGCCTTCCCCTTGAGCTAGGTCCACTAGCACTGGTACATGAGTCAACACTCAAGGTTTTTCTCCTACTCCCACCGTTACCTTGCCCTGATAAGTATGTAGAGGGACGTCTGGTATTCCTTGCCTGTATCTTCGTGATTAGGCATACTCTATCAGTGGATATGGAAATGAGGTGGTCAAGGTTTTCCCTTGAGGCTAGTCTGAGTGCAGTTGACTCTCCACGCACGTGCTAGTAGGGCTAGTATGCGTAGGGAGGGAAGGAGTGAGATAACTGGAGGTGTTAAAAGATAGGGGGAAGGACCTCCTATCAGCCTAGCGGGGACTAGGCGACTGTGAATGGCTCACTCTGGAACTCCTAAGTAAAAACCTCGAAGACATGTGGCAGTGTACGTAGTAACCCTCCCCTCTAACCTAGCCAACTACCTAGCTCCTTTGATTGACCCTCTGGGTATATCAATTAACCTCTCCTTTATCCTTTTTCTCCAGGCGCAAGTTAGGTTAAAATTTTTTATCAGAGTTGTATGTAGCACCTTCGCTAATGATTAGACGACGAAGTCCTTTGTTCCAGTTTAATTGTAAACGATTTTTCTGTTGATTTAGCTGCATGTCTTCTAGCCCATACACCACGGATCGACTCCGATTTCCAGCGAATGCAATTCATTCCTACCGCTCCCTCCAAATCCTTTGTTCTGCGGGGAATGCTTTTTGGCGGGATATTTTGGTGATGGTTATTGACACGACACTTCTGATTACCGTCTGCTCAAACTCCGTACTCATTCTCTACAGCAAAGAAGCACCTCGAATTGCAATTACTACAAGCGCGGTTGTTTCTTTGCTAGGAAATTTGTTCCTGTTTCTAGGCTATAAGAAAATGGGTGAAGTACATACGACTTCTCTAAAGTTCCTCAATTCTTGGAATCGGAGCAGAAAACTAGATGGGCCTGAGCGGAGTCTCATTAGAAAATACATAAAGTCATGTAAGCCTAATGCTGTTCAACTTAGCACTTTCGGTCCCTTTCAAAAACAGCACTCCCTCAGGATACTTGGAAAAATTGTTTACTATACTTCCAAAGTTGTGCTCTTAGTTTCAAGGCTCTAAATTACTACGTGTCTCTTCCACTTTAGCCTAATTACACACGCGTGTACGACTAGGTGGATCTAGAATCAAAAATAACGTTAAAGAGACGCTTTACCTTCAATTTCATTTGGTTGGTAATAAAAGACACTATAAACCCTACTGTTCGCCTACCCTTTTTCTAGGTCTAGAGTCAGCTCTAATTTTAAAATAAAAACTCTTTTTCTGTTAAATTATGATTTACTTGACGCTTTTTTGGTAACCCCGAATAAAGCCTCGTGAAGCCGCCTTGCGACCAAGTTCTCAAACATCATCACATGGTTCCGCCATAAATCTTTTCAGCCTTGCAGTGGTACTAGGAAAGTGTTTCCGTCCACCCGAAACTAGTGTTCTGTAGTTAATTTTTTTTAAAAGATACAGGCAAGTGCAGAGTCATGTCAAAAATTTTTTCTCGATGCATGACACTCCCAAGGTATATATTACTTTCATGCCAGTAGCCAGAAGGGTTCCAGTGCAGCCGCAGGTGGAAGCAGAAGCGGAATCTTAAAAGATTTCCTTATCACCCTATACGAGCGGTGATAAGGAACACTACCATTTTACACTTTTTTCTTGCTAATCGGCAGAGCTAAAAATTTGGCAACATAAGTTATTGAATACTAGGACCAGAGCACTAGGTCATGGCGTTTACAGCTCGAAGAATTTTGGCTTCTTTACGAAGTTGTTTAGAGTAGAACGTCAAAAGCGTTCCTTTATCACCCCACTCTACGGTAAAGATTCAGGGGAAAAAATGCCATTCTCATGGTCATGGATTACAAAATGGACGAAATAAACTTTATTACATTACCTTATTACTCATTATTCAACTTATTACTAAGCTCAGCTTAATTGCCGATTCTCAGTGTTCGCACAATAATTTAACATTACTACCAGTGTTGGGGTTTTATCCGGCTAAAACTACTTTGACTGGAAAAACACCGGAAAAAAACAATTTTAACCGGCTAAAACTGGTTTAAATCGGCTGAAACTGAAAAAGGAATTTTCTGCACATTTTCTGTTCCAAACATGAAATAAATAATTGTTAAAGCTTTTTTGTCGACATTATGTGCTGTGCCGAACTTAAAAAAGCACAAAAATGATTTTTCTTAATTAAAAATTTTGGGAAATTCCATTCTCGCTTCTCCCGGTTGACATGATTTTAAATAATTTCAAGTTTTAGCCACTATGGTTTAATCCACCGTTGAAATTCTAGTGGTTTTAACCTGGTTAAAACCATGGTTTAAACCAGGATATAACCACCCCCCCGGTGATAACAGTCCAACACTGATTACTACATTTAACCTTAAAATTTCTCAGCAGCTAAGTTCCCTTTTAAAACTTAATACAAACCAAGGTATCAAATAGCAAATATTAGTTGGTTTTACCCCTGGTGTAGTTTAATATTTAAAAGATATAGGCTGTGCAACTCCTTTAACTTATCCTTTTTAACACATTTTGGCTTTTTCTGCCTTATCAAAAATACTAATTATTATTGCCACCATGCTACAAGTATGGATTACAAAAATTAAGCAATCCGGCTGAGCCTAGAGAAAAATTGAGTAACATCTAATGCTACCATAGTTAGTTTAATGCAAAAAACAAAAAGGTTTTAGAACCAGCAAATATGTTAGGTTGCGGAATTCAGGAATTTAACTAAAAAATTTCGAAAATTTAGAAACAGGGAAAATAATCTAAAGCTTCAATAACATTAGGTTTACACTTCAAATAAAGTTTGTCTAAGAAGTAAGGAGACAAAATTGAGGCGACGATTAAAAATAGAGACTTTAAGCTAATTTAACTTTATTAACATATATTCAGCTTTTTGTGTAGTTGTTGAAAATGTATTCGATCATCCTTGAACCCCTATTTTTAATATTACAGCAGCCAAAAAACCGAAAACTTTTTTTTGGATTTTTTACGCCTAAAGTCGCAAACAAACGAAAAGTACAAGTAAATCCTTAAGGGTAATTCAGGTTTTAAATAGCCTAAATTATAAAGATTTTTGAGTAGATTTTGATAATTGGTTCCATAATCCTCCGGCGCTTATTTTTAAAAATACGGTGTCCGGATAAATGAGGGAACTTTTGCGTTTTCTGGAAATCCCTGTGCAAAGGGTTTTACGGCAAAGGGCGCAAGTGAGGCAGGGTGTAAAAGTCCACACTTTGAGATATTTGAAAAAGTTAACAGACTAGGGTAGAGGCCTCAAAGTGTGATCAAGTATTTTGCTTTTTGATTTCAAACTGAGTTTTAAATTAGAAAAACAGAACTTTTGGCAACAGCGCATGCGCAGTAATTTAGAACAACTTGTTCCAAACATAAACAGTTCTTCAGCTTTGCGATAAAAATTTTGAACACGTGTTCAAGAATTTTTAAAGTTTTTGAAAATGGTGATCACACTTTTCCTCTGAAAAGGGGTAAGTGTGATCACTCAACCGGAAAGTGTGATCACTTAGCAAAAAATGTGTTAAAACATAACTATTGAGTAAACAGAAGCTGAAACTTGTCGACATCATGGCACAAACCCTTATTTTGAATTTTCAGTCTGAAATGTTAAGAAGAAATTACATTTTGATCTTCATTTCAGCTTGGATAACATTATGAGCATAAAACTTTTGTGGTGTTACTTGCGCTTCCTCCGACTACGCGTTTGGCTGATTTTACGCAATGCGCTACGAAATTAGTGTTCGTTGGGTCACGGCAAATCAGCCCCACGCTTGTCCCGATTGTTTTCCATCTCTGGTTTGCTCAGAACTTCGGAAACTTAATGAAGAAATTTTTATAGATAAGAAAAGCTTTATTTGACTTTAGCAGGCAAGCTCTTTTTTTTAAAGGTCAAGTTTTCCCTACAATACTTCCCCCCTCCCCCCCCCCCCCGCATCAATAATTCTCAGCGCTGAAATTCTTGTTTTCCGTTCACGGTCTTTCAGTACAAGCGTTGAGTGGGAGACGCTGAAGTGGAGGAAAACAATATTATGAATTTCAACCTATTTTGCACTGCCTCTGCCACTTTAACTATGTTTTCTAGGATCGATGTTCCACTTGATCTCTCGAACGTTCGAAATTTTTTTCGAACCATCGTGAGACCGAACACAGCACTCATTTAAAGCTAAAATTCGGCTCTCTCAGACATAGATTTCTGATTAAAGCTTCCCATAACTAGTTGATCACACTTTCCCTCATTTGGAAAAAAGATGAGGTTAAGTGTGATCAAGCTGCTAAGCTATTAATTAATTTATGATAGGGTGATGATGTAATGCTGTAGTACAGAAGATAAAGATTCTAATGAGTTTGAATGAAAATTCCAGCCTTCGGCTTCCACTTGTTTATACGAATTTCAAAACTGAAATGACGAATTTAAAGTTCGAATTTGGAGTTGGGCCAGCTGTTTAATTAGCCGTATAAATGAGACGTTTAAAGTTTTCGGCGCCTAATTAGCGATTTCGAGTAGCCCATCGCTCCAGCTAAATTTTTCATATTTTAGGTTTTTTTCAAACAATGCTGGGACGCAGTAAAGCTTAATGATCACAATTACCCCCTTGATCACACTTAGAGTCCTCGACCCTATAAGATTCGTCTATTCAATTACGTTTCGAAAATAGGCTTAGTGATCCCTGAACTTCTACTTTTGAGTCCGTGGCAGCAAAAAATGTAAAATATGCTCTCCGAAAACGAAAAAAAAACTTTTTCCTTTTTTTGGCTGCCGTAATTTTTAAAATAGGAGCTCAAGAATAATTGAGTACGTCATCGACAACTACACAAAAAGCTGAATAGGAATAGGGCTTTTCAAAAGATAAATTACCTAAAACGGTCTATTTTTAACACTCATCTCAATTTTGTCTCCTTACTTCTGAGACATACTTTAGTTTGAAAAAAAAAACTTAGATAAACAAACTTAGGTAAAAACATGTATTGACGAAGTCAGTGAACTGGTCAGAAGTATTCTTACAAGCTAAAGCATTACTTAGAAAATCTACCAGCTTTAACTTACACTAATTTAAATGAAGAGAACTATATTAAATTCTGGACTTAGCGTGCATGAAATGGAGCTAATCCGTGGTTGCTGTACGCATTCAAGTTACGTAATTTAGGTAAGCAATTACGTGTAGTGTTTCAAAGGCGAGAAACGGTCAGTTACAGGTACAGATGCACAGCCAAAGAAATCGTAAGTTAAAATGGTTTTAGTTCAGTGAGAAAATTATTTTCCCTCTTTTTTGAATAGGTTGTACTTCTGTTTAATCTAAGAGGCCTCCGCGTTCTGTCTCTCTCTTTCTGCATACTTTTTAACCTTGTTTATGCGCTTGCTAAGTTGTTCTTTGCTTGAGCGATTTCCCGCTTGAGTTCCCTTTCCCACAGCACACTCCTGCCAGCATATTGGGTGTTAAAAAAATACACATCTTCTTCTCGCTTCAAAGGTTTTTTGAGCAACCTAAGCTGCTCTTCAAAAATGCGGATAGCATCACTCACGTATTCTATTTGTTTGTCTGGTTTCTTACGCTTTCCATAGGCACTGCCCAAGTTTCTTCGGGTTTTAGCCTCGTAATACTTAAGGCCTTGATCTATAAAAGTTTGTAAAGCTTTCTCCAAAAGGCGACGCTGTTCCTCGTGTAAACCCTTTTTTCCTTTAGCGACTCCGAGATTTCGTGTGGCTTTAGCTTTTTCAACTTGAACGTCTTCGTCTGAATTACCTGGGG
This sequence comes from Brachystomella parvula, assembly GCA_019776545.1. Lineage (NCBI taxonomy): Eukaryota > Metazoa > Arthropoda > Collembola > Poduromorpha > Brachystomellidae > Brachystomella > Brachystomella parvula. The sequence continues at coordinate 11,154 of JABASM010001017.1, read as the reverse complement.
CCTGAACGCATTGGTCAAGTATAAGCAGTGCCTGGTCAAGTTCCTTTATTTTCTTATCTGTTTCCCATTGATCCCCATAAGCATTACCTAAGTACCTATGAAGCACCGCAACTTCGAAGTGATTGTCTCCCACGGATTTTCTTAAAATGGGCAACCATGTTTCTTCAATCTTAAATGCAGCAGATTTCTTATCAAGGCCACATAGACCTTCCGCAATTTTCCGTGGGAGCTCGGGGAACTTTTGTACCATTTCTGTGTTATTTTCTAAGAATGCTGCTTTTTCCAGGATTAAGTATCCCACATTCCACGCTCCATTTTTTTCAGCATAGTGCAAAGGTGGCCATTGGAAAACCCTGTCAAGAGCGTTTATATTTACATTGTCGCAATTGCACAATAAATTAGCGATATTTAGGCGGTCATAAGAAGCGGCTAAATGAAGGGGCGTCCGCCCGCTTTTATCTAGGCTGTGTACGATTGTTTGGTCTGACTTTAAAAGATTCGAAACTCTTTCCTCATCATTCCTTAATACGGCAATATGAATTTCATATTCCCATTTCCTGTTCTTATCCTTGGCTAGCATACAGTCTAAAAACTTCCGCATTCCGTCATACTCTTCCTGAAAACGTATTTGAATACGTATTGAAATAACAATTGAGTTGAGTAACATTTTGGGAATCAACCTAAAAATCAAACAACATTTTCATCGCTTAAAAGTAACTTGTTTAAACCTCCTGACTCAATGTTTCACTATAATTAAACAGTAGTGCGTATGAATCAGGGGGATTTAATATGTTACTCACATCAATCAGATTTTAGTTTATAAAAAAAAGTAAAACTTGTATACGAATTTGTATCTTTAGTTACCATAGGGACTAGAGTTTGTAATGAAATTATTTAAAAAGAAACAAATGAAAAATAAAATGGCAGCAGGTCTTTGACACCGAACGTGGAAGGACGTTAATTTTTTTTTTCGTTTATAATACATGGGGTGGGCTGGAGGTGGGTAGTGGGTATGGGGTGGGTTTAGCTCTCAAAAAACAAAAGGGGTGGAGCTATGTCAACTCCAAATAAAGTTTCAAAAAGTTTTAGGAATAAATTCACACCCCCACATGTTAAAAGATACAAAAGGGGGTTTTAGCCGACCCCCACCCTACAGGATGGTAGTAGGTACAAAGAAGGTCTTTTGGTACTTGTGGAGGAGCTAGTGACGTCATGACGGGGTCATATGAAACTCGAGCTCTGATTGGTTGAAATTTTAGGGCGTGGGTTACGTGTGTTCTAAGTTGAAGATTTGATAATTAATTTTTTTTTGATTCTTTAAGTAATCTTTAAATATAAGCCATCATATGAAAAAAACTAGTCCGCAAACTGAGATTTCCATATTTGATACTCCTCATCATCTAATAAACCAAAACCAGGATTTACATTCAAGTTCTGATTTTTTCTATCGACTTGAGATTTCTTCTAATTATATATTGAGAAATTGCTGAGAATTATTTTGAGCAAAAAAAATTAGGGTTGTTGAACTTATTGTTTGATTATTTTCGGGGAGGGGAATTTAATAGATTTAGTAACTTCTTCTTAAGGAATTAGACCCCTGAGTTATGAGTTTATCATAAAATCTTGATTAAGGTAGTTAATTACCTTGAGTCTCCTCGTTACAATTCTAACAAAAACAACCTTAAACAAGTATCATCATCATCACTCCTCATCTTCAATAAAAGAAAATGACTACGACTACATTTTTTTCTCTTCCAAATGAAGTAAGTATTCAACGAAAAAAAATTTACTAGCTTATTAAATTTTTGTTTTATTTAGATGCAAGAAATGGTTTTACAACACGTCCCTGAAAAAAACTCATTACGGTTGGTATGTTCATTGTTTGACAAATTAATAGTTGAATCATTTTTACAATTTGGTTGGATTAAAATTAAACATGTTTGAGATTTGTATGAATTTGGAGAAGTTAAACAACCAACTCATTTATCTTTCCATTTGTATCTGTGTCAAAAAAATTTACAACTTGATCCAAAAATTAATTTAAGTATTGTGCCGTTTTTTAAGAAATATGGTAATACAATCAAACAACTTAAATTTAGCAATTTGAGTCTTAATCAACAAAAAAGTAGAAACTATGTAAAACCAAAATCCTACTGTAAGTAAATTTAAATTATTCAAATTTTCCACATATGGTTGGTATGAATTTGTCATGTCACCAACTCTCCCAAAATCTCGTAATTGTAGCTCATATGTAAATTACCACTACATGAATTTGAGAAATTTTTGAACTTAACTAATCATAAAAAGAATCACTACTTTCAGATAATGTCATCAATCCTGAAAATGCAAACTTCGATGAAGTTAAGAAGCTACAAAAGACAACGCAAGGATTTTGAGACACGTACAATGAGCTTAAGATGTAACAAAAAAATTACATTCACCAAACTACCCTTTGATGTCAAAGAATCAATCTTACATCATTTAGGAAATAAAGATCTTAGACGAATGCGTCTGGTAGATTCTGATTTGAATCAAATTGCATTTAGCAATAAGAAAATTAACACAATGTGGATTTTTCTTAAAAATCACTCTGATCTTTTGGCAATTTGTAAAAATCCAAATATATATTACAAAAATGTGTCAATGCCTTTTGGACATATTAGTTCATCCAACATTGAAATTAAAAATAATTCAAAGACAGCAATCGCCAAATTTTTTAGAAAACATGGACACATATTAAAACAATTTAAATTTGTTGGCAAGTTTCCTATTAATCTTTTAGAATATTCTCCAAATTTAGAAAAATTAACTTTGACCACACAATTTTATTTTAATCAAATGGGTGTAGTAGGTATCTCATTTCTTTTTTTGCAAAATTTACAAATTAGTGCAGAGTATTTACCTTTTTTTTATTCCTTAGTTGAGAAAAATAAATTACCTAATCTGGAACAATTTTCATGAAAAAAAGGTAGAAAAGCTGATACACCTATACAATTTTTAACATGTTTATTCAAACTAAGTAAATTGGAAAGTTTAACCCTTACATCATTCAGCTTTAATTGGAAAATTCCTATTTCAACTATCCATAATTTTTGTTCTCAAACAAATTTAATTAAATATATAACAAGTTTGCATACATTTAAATTTGATTCGAAAAATTCTTTAATTTTCACCAAATTAGTTGCTAGACACTTACTACCCAATTTGAGAGTAATTATTTTTGACAAAGTTAGAACTGTAATGGAAAAATCTGATCTTCAACGTTGTCTCCGAATCAGGAATACAGCAAATCAAAAAACAAAAATAATAATCAATAAATTAACAAGAATGACGTCAATTATTTTGATTTTGCAAACGGACGAACATCCTGTTGAACATTATCTTTCACTTTTGCACACGCACGGAAATTATTATCACTCTTTTGGTTACATAGTGGTAAACTGGTTGCCTTGAAATAGATAACAGGCACTTGTGGGGAAGGTAGGTGGAGTCTTTATGTTGACCTACAGGGTTCTAAAGCAGTATAATACAAAAAACCACCTCATTCCCCAAAATTGGGGGCGTAGACAAATAAGCCAATTGCTATTTAAACGGATGTATTTCATCAGCACTACCATCATTCCACTGACGAGAGAACTAACAAACAGAAGTCGAAGTCAACAGAAGTACCTTCATTACAAAATTTACCTTAACCGTCAACTAAAAAGTAAGATTCAATTTTTTTCACAAACTTAAAACACATAATATGTGATAGGGACAATTTATAATCCCAGTCGTATTTAACCTTTCTTCTGACCATGTAATTAATTTTTTTCGTTTATTTTTTCATTGTAGTGGCCAGGACTAAACAGACAGCGAGAAAATCTGCACCAACCAGGCAACCTGGGGTTGCTCCAGCCCTCAACGACGGAGGCTGCATCCCGATCTATCATGTAAATAAATTGTTTCGGAAACAAAACCCTCAAATCATTCCTACAAAGGCCCCCAGAAAGTCGCCAATCAAGGAATTGGCGCAAAAAAAAATCACCAAGGATTCGCCAAAAAAAAAAACGACAGTATCGCGTCGGCATCAAGGCCCTAAGGGAGATCCGCAAACTCCAAAAAGGAACGGAGCTTCTGACCGCAAACTCCCCTTTCAACGGTTAGTGCGAGAAATCGCACAAAGTCCTTGGTTGTACATCTAGATTTAGTTATGTAAGTTTAATGGGCTTGCAAGAGGCCTTAGAGGCCTACTTGATACACTTATTTGAAGATACTATGTTATGCGTGATACACGCAAAGAGGGTGACAATCAAACCCCATGATATGCAATTAGCGAGAAGAATTAGAGGAGACCGTCAATAAAATTTCCTTCAAGTCATTTTAAAAGTAGTTACAAGTACATAGCAAATTTTATTTGTAAAAATTTTTGTATGATGAATAAAAAAAATGCGGAGGTTTATCCTGTATGAAAGCAAAAAATTTATTTTGGTTTAACATAGTAGGAAATGAAAAAAAATTGAGAGTTGAATTTGTAGTATTTGAAAAAAAATTGCATCACCATGAAAAGAAAATTTGGAGGTTAATGTTGTGTGAGGTACAAAATTTTTCAATGCTAATGCGTACAAAAAAAAATTAAGAGTTGATGGTGAGTTAGGTGAATTTTGTGTTCATATCCAACATGAAATGTTACAAAAAATTTTTATAGGAATACATTTTTAGATGATAGTTGATTTTCGTTGTAGTTTGAAAATAAGAATCTATGAACATGATGTGATGCGGTCACGCAGTGTTCATATCCAACATGAAATGTTACAAAAAATTTTTATAGGGTTAATAGGATATGAGATCAAAATTTTCTTTGATGTTGATGTTTGGCTAAGTTGAAAATATTTTCAAATTCTAATGTTGATTGTAATGAACATTTTTTAATATGCTAAATGTTGTATAAAGTAAAAAATTTTTTTTGAAAATTATGGGAACTTGTATAAAATTAAACGATTCCAAAATTTCTTTATCATTCAATTTTTTGACTTCTTTGATTCAATTTGCAAAATGGAAGTCATTGATATAATAACCATTTCTGATAGTGAAAATGAAGAGAAAGAATCTTTAACAATAGCACCAGTAGGAGAATCATTTAAGAAATATGAAAAAGAATTTTTACCAACATTACCCAAGGACCATCAGGGAAAATCTTCTACAAAAGTAATACCAAAATCACCCAAAGAAAAATTTAAAGAGATTGATGCTGATACTTCTCTAACTGAATTTTTAGAGAAATTAAGGGGACTACTTTCATTAGGAGATCCCAACCTCAGACAAATAAGAAGAGATTTATGGGGAGCGTACAATGGGCTCGAGCTTACACCTGCATCTTTTTCTAAATTTGTTGGAAGTCAAATTAAAAATTTCACTAACAAATTGACCGACATAGCATCAGCAACTAACATCGATGTTGCAAAAAAATTATTAAAAGTTTTGAAAGATAAAAAAAGTCTCAAAGATCAATTTGAAAAATTATTTGAAATCCAAGTAGATGGCCAGCCATCAACATCATCCAAACCCCCTCCAAGAAGAATGCAACTGACGACGCTTTCGTCGACACCATCCACAAGTCTCAAATCACCTCCAAAAAAAATTCAATTGACTACACTTTCATCTACACCATTAAAGAATTACGCTAGCACTCAACAAAAAAAATCATCAATCACTAAACCAAAAATGACACTAGATTCTCCTTCTACATCTCTACAAAGCAAATTTGAAACTAAAATAGAGGTGCTCATTAATTTTTTTTTGCTTTAAGTTAAGTTTTTTTTATTTTTTTTCTTTTGATTTGAAGAAAACCTTAAACGAAATAAATGAAATTGAAAATGAGGATGCTTGGGAGACAGATGAGGAGGATAAATCTGCAAGTGTTAAAAACAAATCTGCACATAAAAGAAGAGACCAATTAGTGAAAAAGTAAGTTTTTTTTAGTGACTGTGAAAATAAATATTGTTTGTAAAAACAAATATTGTTTTTAGATTGATGGGATATTACAAAAAAATTGGATTTAAACCAGAGTTTACGGGTAGACCAATCCAAAAAGAATTTAGATTAAAAGAAGGTAAAATTTGTATGGCTATGTATTTGTCTTATGTTGATACGTGCTTTTTGTATTAGTAACTAAATATCCAGCCATTGATTCAGCTGTAGAAAAATATTTAAATCAAAATTTCAAGAAGTCTGATGGTGTACTCTATGCTTCCCCGGATTACAACGACATACTTGAAGTCATAAAACAAATTGATACCGGGTTACCATCTACTGAAATTGAATCAAGTGGTTAGTAATTTTAATTATCTTGACGTGACAACACCCAATTGAGAAAATTCGTAAATTTATTTATTTTTATTTATTTTTATTTTAGCTTGGGATGTTGTAGAACATGGTCATGAGAATTATCAAACAACGACGGAAACAATATTTCCATTCGACATATCTAGAAGAGATAGAGGATCCAGCTGAAACAAATCAGCAACTTCAACATCTTTTAGAAAAAAACAAGCAAAAGTTGGTAGAGAAGCGAAATTTGGAAGAAATGAGGGTAAGTAATCTTATTTGGGAAATTATTTGTAATACATTCTTAATATTTTTCTTGAAGGTTAAAGAAAAAGAAGACATCAACACAACTGATGATGGAGAGCCTCCTATAGGATAAAAACTTAATTCCTCATCATCTGACGAAGAAAACATTAGCGATGATGAAGAGTCTTCTTTACGTCATGAAGAGCCCCCAATACGGCAAAAACTTGATTCTCCATCATCATCTGAAGAAGAAGACGTCAACATAACTGATGATGAAGAGACTCCTATACGTCAAAAATTAAATTTAACATCATCTGAAGAAGAAGACGTCAACATAACTGATGATGAAGAGCCTCCTATACATCAAAAATTAAATTCAACATCATCTGAAGAAGAAGTTGAAAAAGAAGTCATCAACATAAGTTCGACAACCGATGATGAAGATAAATTAGAACCTAAACGTCAAAAACTTGAAACTGATCAGAACACTAAGAAAATACTTGGACTTGGATCAAATGTTTCAACCGACGATCCAGTATTCCAATTTCTTAATTCTTGTATGAAGCATGTAAGTCAAAATACTGACTAACAGTTATATGATGATAAATGATTTTAGTGTACAAAATTTTTTTTCGTTTATTATATACTTCCTCTACTACAGAAAAAAAAATAAATCCGGTGTCTTCTTTTGTAAAAAAATTTTTTTTACTTCATTTGTTTGCTTTTGAGGAAGTTATCAGGAAAGTTAAATTATCTTCTGCAAATATTAGAGGTATATCTTAGTTTTTATTTTGACTTCGCTTCACAGAAGCCCTAGGTTCGTCTGGTGTGGTTGGAGTTAGAGATGGAGCAGCAGTGGTTAGTTTTAGATGTACAACGGGATTTACTGAGGATCCAAAACAAATTAGTGAAACACTTGAGACAACCGGGAAGCCACCATGTTTTTAAGTCGCACCCTGACTCTGAGTTTAGTATTTTGGCAAAGGCAGCAATAATTAAGAAATTCAAACACGTCAAAAGAATATTAATTCAGCCAAAAGATATGTTTCTGGCGCGTAGAATTAGAGGAGAAATTAATTAAAATTTCTTTATTAGAATTAGACCTTACCTTGTCAAAATTTGTTAGTTGTAGAAAACAAACTGTATTTAATTTGAGAAGTCCATAGCACACTAAGGATTTCAGTGTGAAATTACAGATTAATTTAAACTCTTTACCCAAAACATGAAACCACAGACCGTAGGAACTGACTTCCAGTCTAAAACTCTTACACTTCTATTTCAAATACTGCATTGCATAGTAATCGTTAAAAGAACTAAAATTTGTGGGTAAAGGACTCACAATTTATTTTTATCTATTTACCAAATTTACAAAAGTAAATTGTATGATGATATTTTAAATTGATGAAATAAATTACAACCTGGGGAGTTAAAACCTTGTATAAATTTGAGCTATTTCAAAATTTTTTAATCATTCAAGTTTTGAACGTCTTTAATCCACTTCAAAATTTGTAAAATCCCTTTCTCAAAATGGAAGTTGTGGATGTAATAACCATTTCTGATAGTGAAAATGAAGAGAAAGAATACTTAACAAGAGCACTAGGAGAATCACCTAAGAAATATAAGAAAGAATCTTTAACAATAGTACCAACAGAACACAAGGAACACAAGGCAAAATCTTCAACAATAGTAATACCAAAATCACCCAAAGAAAAATCTAAAGAGGTTGATGCTGAAATTTCTCTGACTCAATTTTTAGAGAAAATAAAGGGACTACTCTCATTGGGAGATCCCAACCTAAGACAAATGAGAAGAGATTTATGGGGAGCCTATAATGAGCTCGAGTTTACATCTGCAGCATTTTCTAAATTTGTTGGAAGTCAGATTGAAGATTTTACAAACAAATTGACAGATATAGCATCAACAACCAACATCAGTGTTGGAAAAGAATTATTAAAAGTTTTGAAAGACAAAAAAAGTCTTAAAGATCAATATGAAAAATTATTTAAAATCCAAGTAGATGACAAGCCATCAACATCATCCAAAATGCAACTGACGACGCTTTCGTCGACACCATCCACAAGTCTTAAATCACCTCCAAAAAAAATTCAGTTAACTACACTCTCATCTACACCATCAAAAAAATAATACTTGCAAAATTTCACAAAAAAATAAATCATTAATTACTAAACCAAAAATAAATCATCCTTCTACATCTCTACAGAGGAAATATGAAACTAAAATAGAGGTACGCATTAATTTTTTGATTTGAGTTAGATTTTTTTTGTTTGTTTTTTATTTGTAGAAAATTTTAAAAGAAATAAATGAAATTGAAGATCAGGATGCTTGGGAAACTGATGATGAGGATAAATCTGCATGTGTTGTAAATGAATCTGCATATAAAAGAAGAGATCAATTGGTGAAAAAGTAAGTTTTTTTTCTTTTGTGACTGTTAAAATAAATATTGTTTTTCAGATTGATGGAATATTATAAAAAAATTGGATTTGAACCAGAGTTTACGGGTAGACCAATCCAAAAAGAATTTAGAATAAATGAAGGTAAAATTTGTATGGCTATGTGTTTGCATTATATTAATACGTATTCTTTCAAATTCAAATACGTATTCGAGTGTTGCTGACACCGTATATAACTCCAGCTTGAACGCTTCCCTCATTTACTTTCTTTAAAAAGTGTTTTTTTTTCTCCAGTGCTTCGACTGAAAACAAAAGGTTGAGTTTTTCCTCAACAAAAAGCAATTCCATAGCTGATATTTGATGGTAATCGTTCAAATACTCTAAGTATACATCCCTAAGGTCTTTGCTTGACACAGTGTCACCTTTTTAGGTCACATCTCTCAGAGAAATAATGACTAAATTTGCTAGCTACAAATTGACCGGATAAATCCACATGAACGAAATTTTGAAACAAAAGTTCCTCCTCCTTGTAAGTACAATAGTCAATGCATTCGTCTTCAAAAATTTCCGCCAGCATAACAATGGTTTCTTAGGCCCTATCGCATTTGCGAAATCTTTAAGTAACTCGCATAGTAGACCTTTTTCTCCTTCGCTATCACAAGCAGACACTCCGAGGACTGAAAAACGTCAGTGATGTTTTTCCTTACAGCGCTCTTCAAGAGTAAATCTTGTTCAATAATAATCGTAGAGCCTGGCTTTCGGTACAATTCGCTGCCTTTTATAGCTTGAAGTACTTTAATACGGCCATAGGTAGTACTGTGCTCAGAGATTAGGTTGCATATTTTTAATTCTGGTTCTTTTAAAAAAGTTTTCATTTCCGCTGGTATGCTTGCATCAGCAAAACGAATTTTGTATTCTAGGATTTTCGCACGCAGTATTTTGTCATACCCTCCTACTACAATTTTGGCAATTCTTCTCTCTGCTGCTTGGATTAGCGGTGTCGGTTGTCTCAAAAGTACCTCTCTTCTTTTTAAGCCAATCTAACATGTATACCAAGATATCGTCATAAACTAGTTTACCGGCTTCTGCTCCACGTTCTTTCCCAAGCTCTTTTTCAATACGCTTTCCAAGTTCAACCTCGTTTGGCTAATTTGCAGCATAAAAACCATTACGCCCAGAAAAAATTTTTTCTCCAGGGATAATTTTTTAAATCGCGGTAGATTAAATCGGTAGATCGCGTAGTAGATCGACCTCATTTTTAAAATCTTTTCTCGGGCCCAATTTGATTACCAATTTTTCACAAAAAATGCGCAAAATCTCTTGTTGTTTTTTTCTCGTTTTCTTTTTTCGAGCACATTTCCTTACTTGTTTCGGATAAAGCAAGTAATACCACCTTCGTTTTTTCTTTTAACTCTTCCGTGCACATTTCCTGGAAGACAGACAATTGCGGCTGTGCTTCTGCGGCTTCCAAAGCGCACATTTCGTCAAATAAATTTTTGGAAAAAGTTTTTAGTAGTACTGTTTCCGCATTTCCTTTTAATGCTTTACCCGCGTATTCAAAGAAAACATTTTTAGAAAGAGCAATAATTACCTCTTTCGCTTGTTTTGTGAAAATTTCTATCTTACAAATTTCCAGGGCGCGTGAACTGTGTTTGTTGGTTGGCTTTGCCAACAGGGTGATGACATCCCCCATCTCCTAGCATTACAAAAATTAGCCAAAATTGAGTAAAGCCGGAAAGAGCCGTTGCCATAAGAATTATTAAAAAAATAGATTAGCTGCACGGCACGGGTAAGAAAATTTTTATTCTGCGGACTTGTCTAAACAATAATTCTGCGGAATAAATTACAAACGGATTCCGAGAGCAGTATTCTGAGGAGAGAAGCCGTATACTGACTGAGGACAGGAGCAGTATTCTGAGGAGAGGAGCAGTATTCGAGGAAAGGAGCAGTATTTCAAGGAGAGGAGCAGTGTTCTGAGGAAAAGAGCAGCATTCTGAGGAATGCAGTATACTGAGGAGGGGAGGAGGATTCTGAGGAGGGAAGCAGTATACTGAGCAGTATACTGAGGAAAGGAGCAGTATTCTGAGGAGAGCAGTAATGCAGTATACTGGAGGAGGGGAGGAGGATTTAGAACAGGATGCTGCAACGAAAAAGAAATTCATTTTTACTGCGGCTCCCAGTGACAAGGTTT
>JABASM010001016.1:0-16973 GCA_019776545.1 Brachystomella parvula | reverse complement strand
CCACCCACCAGACCCATTAATAGGAAAAATAGCTGCAATAGGAAGATTCCGCGTTGTGGGCTTAGCAGCAGCCACTTGAAGCGTCCGATGATCACTCCAAAATTCAATTACAAAAAGTAAATGAGATTATCAGCAGTCCACCAAAGAACTTATTACCAGTTCTCAGAGCCTTCATTTTAATAATAATAATCTCCTTAGCCAGCCAATGCCAAGCTATTTATCACTATCAAGATTCAAGAGTCATGAGAAGGTGCGATTTCATCACTGCTCACTAGTTCTTGTCAACTATTTTCCATTCCCAGCATTCTGACTCCAGCCGTAGAAAACAGAAGCACGAAAACTCTCTGATCAATTATCCGACCATAATTTTCCAAGGGGCTAATTCCATCCTCTTTCATTTTTTTAGTTTGATGGAAATAATTTCAGTCATTGATTAGGTTCGGCAGTTCAGAATTTAAAAAAAAAAACTTAATCAGAGGTAGTAGAAGGAAACTGAAACCATTTTTTAATCTTCTAATTTTAACTGATTTAAGAACTCATTGAGAATTAGTCGTGGGATTCTCTGCTCCTAGCAAAATGAGTTTAGGATTTTAAATTCCAGCACCAGAAATTCCATTAATTAAAAAAATGTTAATAAATGTTAACAAAAAAAAACTGAATAGATTGCCTTTCTCCAGCTCTTAATCACTGAAGTTTTATGGCGTTTCTATTCAGAGAGAATTTCTGCAATTTCTGCAAACCGAGATTAGAAGATTTGTCCTGGGTTTTGTAGGGGTAGAAGAAATCCTGGAGAAGGTTGATGGAGCTGAAGCTGGCATCGAAAAAAATAATTTATTTCACGCGTAAGTATTAAAGGAAATTTTAAGCCTCTACTAAAAAAAAGTTCACCCAAAAATAGTATTCAATGTCCAGCACCATTTTTATTTGATCCAAGGTAACGCTGTCTGACTACTGGATTATGACTACTGCCAGGGATCCCTTTGATGCTCTGGCGTATGGGTAGACTCGTAATCGACGTGGACATATGCCCTTTCCACATTAGGAAGAAGTTCGAGCCGATTTTGGAGAGACTCGCCGAGATCATGTGATACTTGGAGACTAGTTGTCGGTGGAAGAACGATGTCAACTTCAACAATGACTTTAGATCCGGCGTGATAGGCTTTGCACGTATCCACTTGAAGAATCCGCTGATCATGCGTCATAGCAATGTAGGTAACTCTCTTGATGAAGTCTGGTTCGGCACATTTCCCAACAATGAGGCGACAGTGCTTGAGAACACTACGCGACCATGAGGAGAGGATGAAGAGGGCAATGATAATAGCACCAATGGGATCGATGATTGGATAAAACTTGTGACCGAGGTAGGCTAGGATGAGACCAAAAATATTGAGAAACAGGTCGTTCCGATGATCTTCTGAAATGGCTTCACAAGTTATATCATCTATGAAGCGACAGTAGAGGTAAAGACACAGTTTGATCACAACGGCTGTAATACAAAGACCAACTGACAAAATATCCAGGTTTGGAGGCTCGAGTGTGCCGATGGCACTTCTCAGTGATTCAATAATGAGTTGAAATGACAAGGTCGTCATGAGTGAACCAAAAACGACGAGTCCGACAGTCTCAAAGCGTCCTTTTCCTGAAGGATACCGGTAAACTTCTGTTTCCTTTGACAAGTATCTTGTAGAGATAACAATAGCCGAACTAAGGATGTCCATAAACCCGTCAGCCATCGTGGCAAATATTGCAAGTGATCCTGAGAGAATGGCGGCAGTCAATTCCAAACAGAAAAGCAGAATACTTGCTACAGCTGTTCCGTAGATTGCAATGTTAACTTTGAGATTCTTTTTATCAGCTTCCCCTTTGGATATGCTTGCGACGGGTGCCAGAAGCTTGTCAATGAGATCATTTTGATACTGGTAGTATTTGAGTACTTTCTTAGAACTGCCCTTGAGCTCTTCCTCAGACTTCTTCTGCTCGATGAGATGGAGGGGGTCTGGAAGCGTTTCCGGTCGACAAAGCGGTTTATGAATATCGATCACACTCTCTCCTTTACTGATGTCTCCACCACCACCGTCACCAAATCCAATTGACTGTACCTTATCACCGAGTTCTACCTGCTCATCCCTGTAAATAATGAGAAAATGTATCAGTGCAAATGTAAACATTTTAGATACAGGAAATATATTATCGTTCCTTACCTTTGATTTTCGATTCTTCGATTGGTTTCCCCTGCTTTTCCGGCAGGATGGAAATCAACACTTAAAAAGCGGTCCATGACTTGATTCTGGTAGTCGGTAGTCTGGGACAAGCTAAAAATAGGAAAAATAGACTAAAAGTTACTGACTCTATGCTGTCCCCGTCGTCGCCGTTCAGTGAATAGGAAACACTTCGAATCTAACTACTAAACAGGTCGAACTGTCGATTTTTTCGTAGACTCATTCCACGACATGCCGACCCCTCCGGCAGCCTCAGGAACATAAAAAAGGTCGACAACTGGCTCGAGAGAAATTCCAGCTCAGAATGAGGCTCCCGCTAGAAAAAAGGGAGATAAGCAAAAGGATGCTACTGAAACACCAGCAACAATTATGTTCCATTCAACTACCGATGAAAGTTTGTATCCCGACCCAGATTTTCACTCGGAATCGATTGGCGAAGGTCACTTTTCAAAATTCGTGTCCGTTTGACCTTCAGAGGTCACCGGAAGTCAGTCAGCTGACCTCCCAGATCTTTGCGAGTGATATTTATGTCAATCGAAAGCCCTTGGTCCCCTGATTCCAAAAACGTATCACACTTGACCCTTCTGATTGACGACATGGCCACCAGGGGTCATTTAATGTTCTGACTGGATTTGGCGACCCCTAGTGGCCTTGTTGTGTGTTGTGGCCTCAGAAGGGTCAAGTGTATAGCACATTTTTCGAATCAGGGAATAAAGCGCTTTCGATTGACGTGTCGCTTGTGTACTAGATCCATAAGGTCAAAGGGCTGACCTTGTATGACCTCTGAGGTCAAACCAATTCGAATTTGGAAAAAATTGCCGTCACCCAGTAAATACGACGCTAAAAACTGAGTAAGGCCGCAAGGTTTCCTTTTAAAGTTGTATGGAGCACTTTTCACGATGCTATTGTGCTGAGGTACTTTTGAATCTCCACTGTCGCATACCTCGAATACTTCGAATTAGTGTTCGAGCTCTCAGACAAAAAATTGGAATTCGAATCGCTCGAAATTCGAGTTTGAATAGGGAATTGAGGACTCAAAGCATTCGGATTGTACTTTTGAAGGGGTTTGGCTCATTTAATCAAAAGTCGAATTCAGAATTTGAGTTCGAAAATTCGACTCATTGGACGAATTCGGAATTGAAAATTCGAACCACTCGAAACTTAAGTTTAAATTCAGAATTCAAAATTCAAGTGATTCGAAATTTAAGTCCTTTCGAAATGGGACTAAATATTTGGACTCGAATCTGAAACTGAAACTTCGAATCCTTTGAAGTTTTGTTTCGATAACATTGGCGACTTCGATTCGACGACATGGCCTTCACATAACATAAGAACTTCCCGATCGCTGCCAAGCAACTTTCTTACCTGCTTTTGAATGAACTTGCTTCAAGTGAAAGTGAAAGTTCTCTTCAATACTTTTCTACTATAATTTCAATATGACCTTTGGCTTGGGCAGAATCCATTATTTTTGCTATTCTTTCCTGCTTTTGAATGAACTTGCTTCAAGTGAAAGTGAAAGTTCTCTTCAATACTTTTCTACTATAATTTCAATATGACCTTTGGCTTGGGCAGAATCCATTATTTTTGCTATTAAAAAAAAACACTGATTAAATTAGACAAAGTGCGTCCTTTTTATTTAGCATTTCCCTCACTATGTTTAATTACTAATTATGCTAGTTCTCCTTCCGTTTTATTTTTTTTTCGTGTTTACACTACTAGTCTGGGTTTACATAAGTTTTATTTAAAGGAAACTCCGGTGGGAGATGAGTTAACTGGTGTTTACCAACAACAAGCTCTTAAATTTATGAGAAAAAATCTTCTAGAAAATTGGTTCAAAAATGATCCAAATATTTTCCCATTCATAAAAATAAAATGGATTCAATATTAGTAATTCCATCAGTCATCGTCAATTCCTTACTTCAATATGTGATTCCATTTGATTCATTTCATCAAAAAACGATTGTGAACAATCAAACAAGGAAAAAATTCGAATGGATTTTAAATTGTTGGTATAAGGGATGTTGAGCAGTTAAATTCTTCCTTATTGCTCAGCCATTCATCCTCCAAAGCAAAGTTGATTGGAGACAATGGGTTTGCTAAACTTTCTTAAAATTCTCAAGCACTTTCTCCTTTCTTTAGCTTTTATAAATATGGGTCACAGTTAATTTGACTCTTAGTTTACTATATCGCTTACTGGAATCTCGGTTGTTGGGACGAGATGAAGAAAACGAACCAAGTTAAGGATGAGTTTAACAACTACTGGCCCATTCTGGTTCAAAGGATTCGGGACGACGCTACTTACAAAGATATTACCGCATCCGTTGATTGGTTAGAGCGAGTGCTCAAGCAGAACGTGCCCAATGGGAAGCAGTATCGGTAACTGGACAAAAATAATTCTAAACCAAAAAAAAGCTGAATACGAATTTTACTAGGGCCCTTGTGTTCCTTAAAATTTATCGAGACCTGGTCCCTAATCGAACAGAACAAGATGACGAGATTTCATTTGTGGTTGCCTGGTGTATTGAAATGGTAAGGACAGCCTTTCCTCCCCCGGCTAAAAATAATAGCTCAAGTTGAATTTAATTTACAGATGCAAACCGCTTACTTGATTGCGGACGACATGATGGACAGCTCAGAGACAAGGAGAGGGCTTCCATGCTGGTACCAGGTTCCAGACGTCGGAACAACGGCCATTAACGATTCATTGATGCTGGAGAATTTAGTTTATCAGCTTCTGGATAAAAATGTTGGAGATAAAGCCATCCTATTCAAACTTATCCAAATGTTCCTTAAAACTTCGTACAAAACAATTTTGGGTCAATGCTTGGATACCCGCATGAGCTTTGAAAAGGATTATAACAAGTAAGGGGACTGGCAAAATATTAAAAACGATGCAAAAAATTCAACTAAAAAAATTTAAAACTAATTTTGATGTTCAGGTTTACTATGGACACATATTCCGCCATAGTCAAGTACAAGACGAGCTACTACACATTTTGTCAACCTGCAGCTCTGGCTCACATATTAGTAAGTAAACGAAAATTCAGGAATGAACCTAAAAATCAGAATTTCAAAAAAAAATCTTCGGAAACTTACAGGGAGGAGTGACAGATTCGTCACGCTTGAAAGCGGTGGAAGAAGTTTGTCTTCAGCTCGGCCATCTTTTTCAAATACAAGACGACTACATTGACTGCTATGCGGATCCTGAGCTCTCTGGAAAAGTTGGGACTGATATCATTGACGCAAAGTGCTCATGGCTGGCAGTGACAGCGCGGTCCTTAGCTACTAAAGAGCAGCGTACTATTTTTGACGTAAGAATTTCTTGTCTACCAGCCTTTAAGATTTTCTATGAAATTTTTGGCCCCCCAGGAATTTTATGGTGTAAATGACAAGAAAGCTGAAGCAACCATCAAAGAATTATTTAAAGAACTTAAAATTCAGGAACTATACGCAACATCTCAAGCTACGGCACACAAAAAAGTTCTGGAAGCCATCGAAGCCTTGCCTGACTCTAAGCAGCCCTTCGTCGAAATTCTCAACACTCTTTATAAACGAGAAAAATGAAATTCAAGTAATTGTCATTGCGAAAAATAAACTGATGCAAATCCTCGTGAATACTAGTTAAATAAATCGTTTACTTCCTCTATCTATTCTTCATTCAAAATTCCTTTACGCTAACTATCCCCTGCTTAATGATAATTTGATTGATCTATACGATCTGGATTTAGCTTACATAATTACGTTACCAGTTTACGAGAATAGTATTATTGTTCTGTCAAAAATAGGCGAAAAGCTAACATGATAGCCTGCTCGACGCTTTTTGGAATTTTAGCTTTTAAAGTTACGTTGTAAGGTTATATACCAGCTTCAGAGTGATAAAGCTTTGATTCCAAAATGACGAACCTGTTACAACACCCAGAAATACAAGATGAAGACGAAGACTACAACACATCCAGCGGCTGCTTTGGCATACATTGATTGCATATTGAGGTACGTGGCATCCTTCTTATATTTTTGGGAAAGTAAGCTTAGGTTCTGGGCCTTGTAGTCAATTTCAGACAAAACAGCTCCACGATTGATGACATCATCAATATTTTGGACCATAATTTGCTGGACATCGTGAAGCTCTCTATTTAGCGCCGATAAATTCTTGCTTCGTGAACTCCGAGAGTCAAGAACATTTTTTCTTGCTTTTTGAATGTAGGTATCTAGACAAGTACAGAATAGAAAAAAAAATTGTAGTAATGGTACGAGAAAAAATACTATGGTGAAATTACCGAATTCAATAAAGAAGTAGGGTCGAGTGACAGTATGGATCCTGTTGGCATACTGTGCCATGAACTCTTGAGCTAAATCTTCCAAGTATGTGAAGGCGAGTCGTTTGGAAAAACTTTTTTCACAGAGTGTTAGGTATACGACGTCATTTTCAATTAGATAACTGCAAAAAGAAGAAAATTAAGACTGCAGACACATTTAAGTAAGTCTTAAAAGAAATTTTGTATGGTTCGCTTACTGGAAAATATAAACACCGGATTCCAGTGAGCAGCGTGGTGGACTTTGTGTGGTAAGACGTCGGAAGAGTAATTTAGCTTGCTGCTGGTAGTCTACTAAGCTTCGTTCATACTGAAACAAATGAATATTTAAAAATAATCCAATACTTAACATCCTAGAGCTTCCTTACCTCTTCATCATTTTGCATGGAGGCAGCCAGTGGCATTGAGTCCCTGAGCCGGGATATCATTGTAAAGAGCACCATTTTCTACGGAATACTTACTGGTTACCACTAGGACGGCAAACAAGACTACCTAGTAAAGCAGAATACACAAATTAAAGCCAAAATTGATTTGCAGCGTACTTTGTTTTAAATACCTGTAGAAGCAGCTGTTCTGTTGTGTGCGAAGTAAAAGGAAGCAGTCTCGAATTGAGGAAGTAGATTGACGTAAATGATAAATAGATTTTTCTTTTCCACAATTAACAGCAGATTTTTCCACAGTACAGAATTCTAAGGACTTGATTTACACTCCGCTTAATTGGTTTAATTAATTTGACAAATTCAGCTGTTTTGTCGACGTGTCAAAATTTTTTCTGATTTTTCAAATATTTTTTTTCCCGCACTTTACTTCAAGGCATTTTTACGCGTCTTTCCTTATGCACATCAGTTTCAGAAATCGCTAAGCTTTTTCGAAAAATTTTGTATTGAAGTTTCATTATTTTGACAGTTGGTTTGATGAGTCTTTGCTAATCGCAGCAGCGTCTGGAGGGACAGTCTGGTGGGTAGCAAGCAGCGTTCTGCCGCTGCCAATTATAAGCCTCCTCTTGACACTTGAGCTCTCTTTCCATATTTTTTTTGGCCTCGTAGGCCTGACAATCTTTGTACTGCTGCTGGATGTATTCAGGATCCACGTACTTTGTACCCTCACAAACCGAGCCATTCAACTCGTGACGAGGTGCCATCGTGTCAATTACCTGCTGCCGTGGGAAACTGTAAGTAAACAGATAATGCTATTAGACTTGTCCTCATAATTATTAGCTTCATGTAGAATATTCACTCAATGACACCACGGCAGGGATAGGGACGGAGTCCAGGACCACAGTCTGCCCAGAAGCGATCGCACCTCTCCCGCATAAGCTGCTCCCCAGTTTTATTATCATCTGGGTTGAAAGTTCCAGTTATGATGTTTGTCCGAACGCTCATATCCGCCAAAACGTATCTTCCGTCAGTGGGCCTGAAACGAAGAAAAAAATGATACCGTAGGGTAGGGTAGTTTTTTTCTTCGAAAATTTAAAGTCTCTGTGTCGAAAACGATTCTTATAGGAATGCGCAAATTGCCTCTAAAATGGTTTTGATCCGCCATTTTTTTCGCTGAGTAACTGAAGCGAGAAAAAATTTTTTTAACAGAGAGCTTAGGTGATTTTGCCTTAAAGTTCTTGAATAGTACATCCATCTTCGCCTAAAATTTTGAAAATTGCGACTCTCAAAGTCCTGTACAAGGGCCATCATGACTGTGAGTTCTGCTCTACTTTCATCAATATACGCATGCGCCAAAAGCAAAATTTTCAAACAGTGACCCTTGTACATAAGTTCCGGAATCCCTGTGTTCAAAATTTTAGGCCGAGGAAAACTTATTCAAAACAATAAGACAAAGTCGCCTCTCCCTCAGCGAACAAAAGTATGGTGGATTCAAAGCATTTTTCAGGTAAGTGGGGTTGGGGAATCCCAGTGGGAATCGATTTCTACAAACTAGTTTGGATTTCCGAAGAAATTTTTTTCCCGTCTTCAAGGGTACCAACCCTTTTTCTCAAGAATTAGCTTAAAGAAGACGAGGTTGCTTACTCCTTCTCAATTTGAAGTTGTTTATTGGGATCGTAGGATTTGACCTCTATATACGGGGTCAGTGAATTTTTCCATCCTTCATATTTTTCACAGCACTCTGCTGCCTCCTTCATTTGAGCTTCTTGCTGCTCCTGACGGTACTCGTCTAGGTTACATAGCGGAAGCTCACGCGGTGGTTTGAAGCTCGGGACAGGCCTAGAATGACAAGCATTGAAGAAATAGAAACAGAAATTCAAAAATTTTAGAACCAGCTGGAGGACCCCTACTCGCATGTTTCTGGACATCTTCCCGGCCTGTCACATGGATCCACTCGTCCGACAGCATCAATCAAAGGATCACGCTTTGGAAAACTGAGGAGAGGATTAGGGACCCAGCCACGATAGCTACTCTTGCAGTTGAGCGTGCACCCAATGGCCGGATTCCAGCCTTCCATTTTCTTCAAGTTGCATTCGAAGACGACTTCAGAGATGGAAAAGTAAGAATATTATCAAGCGAATTTTCTTCCAGTCGCTCGGCTGTTGCTATGGTTTAAAAGGCAACTTCGAAATTTTTGTACTAAAATCAAAATAACCCAGATTAGGCGTGATTTTCTGGTTTCATGCAGTCAGTGTGGCAAATCGAAAGTTTCGGGTCGCGAGACTTGCGGTTTCGGTTTAGTTTTAACGAAACCGAAACTTACGCCGAATTCGCGATCCGAAAGTTTCGGTTTCGGTTTCGTTTTCGCAGACAGTCCGCTACGAAACTTTCGGTTTCGGTTTCGTTTACGCAGACAGCCCGCTACGAAACTTTCGATTTGCCACACTGCATGATGCAGTTGGGACAGTAAAATGGCATGATATGCCATTACCATATCTCTCTAGGGTTTGGCAGGCCTCGATTCTAGTCTGGAAGAATGAGAGTGATGTGATGCACAGGATGTTAAGTGTCGACCTTCAGTGAAAAACTAAAATTCTTATTTTATGTCTTGTTTTTTCCATATATGCCATTAATCAAGCGATGAAAATCTGTTCCACTACCCTTTGGGTTAGCAGGATGCCATTGGTGGGGGTGGGGAAGACATGACACAAAACAACGCTTACGAAGATGAAAAATATTTTGATTCCTTTACTGCCTACATAATTGCCTATGAATCTAAAAAATAATTCATAAGATAATGCTTAAAACTTTATCCTCAGTATTTTTTTTTCGGAAATCCCATGCTAATGCCCGGTATCGCTTATTGGGGAATTTGCTGTGCAGATGAGACCTAATTACTTTTTAGCTTTTCTCATCATCACTTTCTAATGTAATAACAGTATTCTAGTCCCCATTGTTCTCGGTATTATCCATCTCCAATGTAATATAATAGTTCCAAGAGCAGCGGTGACTAATTAGCACGCAGCAACACGTACTTATAACCCTAGGTAATTAAATTTCAATTTAGAGGAGTAGAAAAACTACCTTTTATCAGGAGGAAGAAAATAATATTCAAGAGTGAAAATGGCGTCTTCTGTTCTGAGGATTTTGGTGTTAGCTGCAATTACAACAGGATTTTTGATAATTAGTGCAGCTGAAGGGGATGAGTGTGCTCACCTTTTCTTTACGCCAGCTTGGAATGACTGCTTCCAGAAGAAGCTTCGGTTTCATTTGCGTCCACTGCAGGGTCAACGGAGGACTCTATACACGGATCCAGACATAGGCTCATTCCCGTTCCAGCAACCATTTCCAGACATGGATTTACCGTATTCACACTTAACATAGCTTAGCTAGAGCACCTGTAAAATCCGAATCGAATTTTCTAGGGATGTCAGTGGGATCGTAGATCAAGCTATGGCGCAAACCCAGTTGGCCCAAGAACAAGCAATGGCTCAAACACAGTTTGCACAGGAAGAGGCAATGGCACAAGCACAATTGGCCCAGGTAGCAGGAGCACAGGGGTTCCCAGACTCATCCTCCTTTTCATCATCCTCTACCTCGTCTTCTGGGGGTTACAGCAAAAGCGTCATTTCTTCAAACGGGAGAACATGGAGAATTGAAAGTGAAGGGCTTCCAATTTCCACAAGCTCTGATAACAGCATTCGTTACATTGAAATATTAGCAGTTGGGCAGCCCGAGTCAATGGTAACTACATACGGTGCAGACAATTCACTCAAGGTCGTACTTGACTATGGGAATGGAAGCATCAAATGGATTAAAATTACATTAGACTCTCCCACGAAGGCAGAAAGTCTTAAGATTGAGAATCGCAATGGCATCATCTACATTACTGGCCCAATGTAAAATTCTTAGATCTCGGATAAAAATTACAATTATTAGAAAGTAATAAAATTTTGCAATTCTTCCCAGGCGTCCGTAAGCTAACCTTATTCGAACTTTAATTTTCCACAAAAAAAAAAATGATGAGAAATGACAAGAGTACTAACCTAGTCATAGTGTATTTGGGTCTGCCATGTTTTCAGGATAACTAAAATTTAAATAAATAGTTACTAGTAAAATTCTGTGGTACTGGACCTCCATTTTTTAAATTACGATAAGCTTGGTACAAAATCCTAAATGCATCTCATGGGGTGTGGTAGTTGTAAGGATCGGATTTCCTTCCATCCAAGCAACAATGAGCAATGCTAATTGAGTTAACAATTAGAGTGAAAAAAAAAACGATAAGGGAAACAGGTAAACCTAATGTGTGATACAAAGTGAGTCGAACCTTTTAAAACTGAACTTCCTGAATCTTAGCTGTACTTGCGAAAATGAAATGCCAATACAGAATTATTATGAGCCTTTAGAAAAATATTAAGGTATCACTTCTAGCCTCAAGTTTAAGGATTTCATGCACTTATCACCATAAGATAACTAAATTCATAAATTTCTAGAAGTAAGAAAAGAATCTACGCAGTACTACTATTTAACTGGACAAAAATAGCTTAGCGACGCCGACGCATGTTCAGGGATTCGGTTGGGCTTCTGTAACAGGGAGCTGTTGAGCTATCTCTGCTGTTGCAGGCTGCCCTACCTGCCCTGCTTCCTGTTCTGGTTGTTGCAATGTGAGATACTGCTCCATGTCCAGTCTCTGACCCTGGGCATCAAATAACTGCCCGTCCTCGCTGACGAAAACGTACTGAGGCTCTTCTCCTCCTCCCTCAATCTGAAATACAGCCGGATCACCACCCTAATAAAGAAAATACAACAGAAATAAATAAAAATTGGTGCAATAAATTCGTAATACTAATAAACATTTCAGATCACAAGGATATCCGTACCTCAGGAACTTGGTAGAACTCTTGGTTCCCATTTGCAACGTAGTATTGGGTACCATCTTCAGCTGTGACGATTTGATACTCTTCATAGCCAGCTTGAACGTCTACAGGGACCGTACCCCCTTCAGCAAATGTAGAAAGCCCAGTCTGTTCGGGCTCCCCGACCTCCATTGGCTGCTGTTCTTGCCCTTGTGGCTGCTGTACGGTAACGGCTTGAGGTACAGTTGGCTCACTGACAACGATCATTTCTCTACTTTTTGTATCAATGAGAGCCTGAAAAGAAAAAAACCGAACCAAAATTAGAAAGTTTTTACGTAGAATACAAGACAAAAGTGTTTTAACTTACTGGCATTGGTAATTCCTCCTTTTTCTGTGGTGAGACCATTGTCACTTGTTGAGTCTGCGCCGGCACTGCCTCCAGAGGCTGGGTAGCTTGATAGGACAACTGTGGAGCCAGAGAGACCGGAACTGTAGCCACTGCTTGTGGGTGTTGCAATTGAATAACTTGCTGCACTTGATGCGGCTGGGAAGTGTTAATATCAGCAACAGTTTGCTTCGGAGCTTCAATTCGAACTGCCCCGCCGGGCTGTGAGGACTGCTGAGTTAATATGATTTGCTGTTGTTGTGGTTTCTGGCTGACAAAAATCTGCTGCCCACCTGCAGTTGAGGTCGCCTGCGCTTCAGGCTGAACAACATAAAGATGCTGAGTAGTCACTGCTTGTTGTTGGACTTGAGATTGCTGAGCCTGCTGATTCGTCCCTTGAATTCGAATCAATTGCTGCTGTTGACCAATGACGGCTTGTTGTCGTGGTGCCCCTTGCGCTCCCGGTTGGTTTGTTGGCGTAACTACACCTTGCGGCTGTGGGAGACGAGGTCGAGGAGCCACGGCAGTTGCCTGCTTACGAACTCTTTTAGGAGCTGGTTTTTTAGCGTCTGGAGGATGCTGCTGGGCAAGTCCGGCCATTAGCGCATCAGCCGTAATTTCTTGGTCAATAAATATTGCTTCCGGCTGAGTTCCAAATGGTCGACCTGCGCAAAAAAGTATTTTTGTTATTCATTAAACTACCCAATCAGGATTTTAGAAACTCATACCTTCAGCACTGTCAATTGTGATGCCATCGACACCATCGACTTCGTCCATGTGAACTAGCATGTACGTGACTGTCCCATCGGAATTTTCCATTGGCAGCAAATGCACAACTTTATCTGCAGCTGTGAGTTTCTCGGTCTTCTTTCCGGCCTTGAATAAATAAATGAAAATTAATTTTGAAGTTTAAGTTGTTTAAAAAATTATCTAGAGCCAGCAGCGTTTTCCTACCAGCAAAGCCTGACGAATCTTAGCACTGTTGGACTGCTCTTCGTCACTGAGTTGGGGCTTCACGGCAGCAGTTGGTTTTGGTTTCGCTGCTTCAGGAGTGGTGGATGCGACGGCCACAGGCGTAGTACCAACGGGCTTCTTTGCAGGAGCTCGCTTTCTTGGGCTAGCCCCTCCTGACGAAGCTATGATAAACTGCTGCTGCAGCTGAGGCTGGCCCTACAAAATAAATGCGAATAAATTAAAGTCAAGCTATCAGGCTGGAAATGATTTTAAAGTATGAGAGAGGTTACCGTTGAAGCTGAGGATGGGCTTTGAACAAAAAGCGGGGTAGTTTGTCTTGCCAGTGTATATCTTATTTGGACAGGTTTCGTGAGTATGGCTGGACCTTTTTGCTGGGGAGAAGCTGATGTAGTCATTCGAACCACACCAGTCGCTCCGTTCCCCGTCTTCGCAGCAGCAAGACTGGCAGAAGCTGAAGGACTACTGGCCATTCTTGTTTGAAGACTTTGGACTGTCTGAACTGGAGCTTGAGTTTTCGTTCCCAATACCAGCTGAGAGGAGGTCATGGGTGAGCCTGCCAAACTTATAATTTTCGGTGGAGATACTCCAACTGCTACAGTCTGTACTGATGGAGAAATAACCTGAGTTTGAACGGCTCCTATTCGCTCAGTAAACGTTTGCTTTTTGGCTCGTCCTCTATTTGGAGGAGGAAGTACAAGAGGGGGTGCTGTAATTGCTGATGGCTGGGAACTATAAACTTTGATAGCTTGTGGAGTGATGGGCATAGGTTGGGACGGAGCTTTCACAGGGCCAGAGCTCGTTGAGTCTGGAGGCAGAACCACAATGCGTTCTTGAATAAAAGGGGGTGGAGTAGCTTTTGTGATTTTAAGCACACCTCCAGGACTGGCTACTTTTGACAACTCCGTCAATGACAGAGGGTTCCCAGGTTTGAGAGTCATTGCTTGTGTCATCGTGACTATGTGTTGAGTGGGACGAATTGCGGCGGGAGAAGACTGCGGAGCGCTGGCCATTGTAGAGGCAACCTTAGGTGAGGATTCCATATTTGTTCGTCCTCGAGTCTGTGGTGAAGATAGGGGAGTGGTGGTCTTGGTCTGATTAGTACTGGCTGCAGCGGTTGTGGTGGGCTCTGATTTTTTCAGTTGCACAGAACTCACTGTATACTGGAGATCTGGCCGGGTTGAGAGGATTTTCTCGTGATTGATTTCAACAGGAGTGGTTTCAGCAAGAAGGGCCTCCACTTCACTTTGCAAAGCATCCACGTCGTCGGTTTCTTTCTCAGTTTCCGTCGCCTCCTCCTTCTTTTCTTGTTTCTGCTCTGATGCTGGACTTGCAGCTGCTTTGCTTACGCCAATGACTTTTGCTGTAGGACTGACTGAGGATTTTGTAGATTCTGAAGACGGAGGCTCCTTAACATCAACTTCTTCCTTTTTGTTCTCTTCTTCAGTCTGACTGGTAGTGGAGTCGGATTCTGTAGTAGAAACTTGAGTAGTACTGACTTCGGCAGTGGTTGTAGTGGGCTCCTCCACACTCACACTCTCTAGAGGGGTTTTGACCTGTGTAACTCCCTTGTCGGAGGTTAGAACAATTGCTTCTTCGTCGCTGTTTATATCGTCAGAGGATTTGAATGGTTCTTGGGTTGAGGTGGAATCTGCGTCAGCTAGCTCTGCCGGTTTTGTGGTTTTCAGCAAACTTTCAAAAGCATCTGACAGTTCCTTATCCGTTCGAGGTTTTTTCGGTTCAGGATCTTCACCAAGCGAAAGGCCGGGACTCTCCGGGTTATCGCCCTCGTCACTCCAATCAGCCAAAATCTCTTGCTTATCAGCGGCAGCAGGCAGAGCCTCTTTCACAGTCTTTCGCCCTCTACCTCTTCCTCTCTTTGAAGGCAAAACCTATAGCAGAATCAGAACAAATAATCACCTTAACATAGACATGACTAATTCCGATGTGATGATGCATACTATTGTTGCCGATGGAGCAAGAGTCTTCTTCGGAGATTTATCAGCAGCGACTTGCTTCACTGGGGATTTCGCCTTAGGAGGAGAAGCAGGCGGGGCTGATGATGGCGTACCAACGGTGTGTGTCTTTCTGTGGGATGTAATTACGGTGATGCGGTCGGAGGTGTACCCACAGACGTCGCACCTGTATTTGTTATTTGAGTCAACGATTTGAGGTGTGGGTAATGACGGCCGAGATCTTTTTGTAGGAGAAACTAGATAAAGAAAATAACTATGAGTCTAAGCGTTATAAATGACAGGAAAGTAAACTCACCAGGTTTCTTGAAATTTAGTTTGATTTGACCAGGTGTTGGGGATGGGGCTGGTTTTGGAGGAGGGGCAGGCTTGAACAGATCGACATAGCTGGGTTTCTTCGAAGTACTTGGGGACTGATCAACTGTGTCAACTATTTCCTCGTTACCTGAAACCAACAATAAAATATTGAGAACTTTGGCTTTCTTCTATTATTATTATTTATTTAAGCACAGCACTGAAACCTCGATCCCTACCTCCAGTAAGTTTCTCGGCCTCTTTGCAATCTGCAATAAACTTGTTCAATGTATCTTTTCGGTTCTTCAGTTGCTCTAAAAGGTAATACAGTTTTATTAATCACAAATCCGTAGAAACTAAACCCACAATGACTTACGTTTTCCCTTATATGATGAACTCCTCTTTCTTCTCACAGTCGTAAGGTGCTATGTCCGATTCCTTCGTAACAGGTTCACTAAGGAAAACAGAAAAAATATATATTAGCTTGAAACCATTACCAACTTGTTAATTTTTAGAACTTGGAAGTCCCACCCGCCACTACACATCGCCTTTATAAAATTCATTCAAGCACAAGTACAGCACATTCATTCTAATCAAGGCTATCTTTAAGCATTCGTTAAAAGCAAAATAGGCTGCTGCGGTGGGACATGAGTATCTAATTATTGGCCGAACTAATTGCGATAAGTAAACTTAGCAAGTTATATCCCGAGTAGACAAAATATTAAATAGTCTGTATGACTTACAATTCTTCCTCGTTATTAAAGAACTTCACAACGGCAATTGTACTGGCCGCTTTCCGGCCAAGCAAATCATCTGGATATTCATCGGTGACCAACCCAACCCACCACAGTCGCCCTGTCTTTAGCTTCACCCACACAATGGATCCCACCGCATAGCTCATAGCGGTGACTCTACTAAGTCAATTAAATGGCAGAACAGAGAATCAACAAGGCTGAGGAGTGAGTGTTTGAACTGATTCCTTACGAACAACTGACAGAGAGAGGATGTCAATCCATACGTCGAGTCAAAGCTCCTGTCGAACAAGGAAGATACAGATACTGTGAAGACCGGTACTGTGAAGAAGGTCTTCACTGACTTAACTCTACACAAAAACGAACGAAATAATCTGTGGATGTCTTACCGTAAATTACTTTTGTTTTCCAATTTCCGGCTAAATCGTGACTGACTGTCGGCAAATCGTCCTGCCGTAAATGTGAGCCTGTGGGCGGCGAATGAATGAGCAAATCCACGAAAAACAAGTCAAGGTCAAAACTCTGTCACTCCTTTTGTAATTATAGCTGGATTTGCTAAGTAGAGCACCGTCACCTACTCACAGATGAATTACGGCTCCGTTGAAATGGTGCTGAAATCAGAGCTGGTAATAAAACAGGAACGCCGCATTATATTCCTGTTTTCATCATTTAGACGACTGCACTGACAAGGGAGCGATTGGAGGTAGTATATAAGGGGCTGTCCATGGTGAATTCGCATCTTTAGACAACCTAGGCTGACGACAGACCTTTTTCTTTTGTCGGCATCAATATTGGGTCCAATTGTTTCATTGTTAGGTACGGGGGGTTTGGG
>JABASM010001015.1:0-16984 GCA_019776545.1 Brachystomella parvula | reverse complement strand
CCCCCCCCCCTCTTGACCTTTGCAGGTCACCAAAATTCGAGATCGATTGGGTCAAGTGATACGTCGATCAAAAGGAATTGTGGTCCTGATGCTAGAAATACACGAACGTTGTAAATGTACAGCATGGTCGGCAGGGATCGCCAAAGCTTACGCTGATCAATGTACGACCTCTGGCGGCCATGCTGTACAATAAAAATTCAAGTGTAGTATATTTTTAGAATCAGGACTTCAAGCTCTCTCCATCGACACAACACATCACTCGACCCGATCGGTGAGATGAATAGACTGACCTTTGATGACCTCCAAAGGTCAAGGGGAGGTGAATTTCGAAAAACTTCCATCAGAAAAATTGTTAAATATGGTTCGGAGAATTTGTATATAAATTTTCAGAAAAACCGAAGAAAATACATTTTCACCGAAATCCCCTTTGTTAAACATGACCCTATGTCAGTGAATGACCTTTTTTAAAATTTTTTCGGTATTGGGACAAACTACATGTGAAGCTTGATGTGTCCATAAGTACCTCCATAAGTCATTCGTTTCAATCAAGCTGATAGTGATTGAGAAGTTCTATTTCGGATAAACAGACTAAGAATCTTTATTTATTGGATAAACCGTGACAACACGGGTGTATGGAATAGCGCGAGTATGGAATCAAGTATAAATTGAAATTCGATATTCTTAATTAATTTATGCATGAAATATTACTCATTTAAGAATAATTTACTCATTTAAGAGTAATTTATTCATTTAAAAGTAATTTACTCATTGAAAAAGTGATACTCATTTAAGAGTAATTTACTCATTTAAGAGTAATTTACTCATTTAAGAGTAATTTACTCATTGAAAAAGTGATTTACTCATTTAAGAGTAATTTACTCATTTAAGAGTAATTTAATCATTGAAAAAGTGATTTATACTCATTTATGAGTAATTTACTCATTATTAAGAGTAATTTATTCATTTAAGAGTAATTTACTCATTGAAAAAGTGATATACTCATTTGAAAAAATGATATGCTCATTGAAAAAGTGATTTACTCATTTAAAAGTAATTTACTCATTTAAAAGTAATTTACTCATTTAAAAGTAATTTACTCATTGAAAAAGTGATTTACTCATTTAAAAAGTGATTTACTCATTTAAGAGTCGACGGAGTGTATACCGGGTCAGGCGGGGGGTGTATATGGGGTCATACGGGCTGTATACGGGGTGTATACGGGGTGTATACGGGGTCATACCTGGTGTATATGGGGTCATAGCATACCATAAGCACATATGCACCATAAGCCCATATAAACATATGGGCCAAAAATCGAAATTTTTCAAAACTTCACCGATCGCTTAGATACTTAATAAAGAACAACTAGGGACCCTAAGGAACTCTCATACCAAAAATCAAGTCCATCTGACTAACCGTTGCTGAGATAATTGCGTCCGGACGGACGGACGAACTAACATTTGATTCGCACGAATAGCTCGCGCTATTAATAATTAGAAACTGGATATCCTTAATGCTATATGATCCAAAATCTGAAAATATACTGATTATGGGATTTTGTTTTTCATAGTACTATTTTTAAATTCAAAAGTTTGGATTACCTTCATTATGCGAAGCAGGATTCCGGAATCTACTAAATAAGGAATTTGATGCCGTAAAAATATAAAGATCAATATTAAGATCATCCCAATATTTTCCTGAAACGGAAGGAAAACATTTGGCAGCCTCCTAATCAAATCTGGGAACCTCTTCATATAGCAGCTCGAAAAGAGCAAGCATTCATTATACTGGATTTGAAGCGATGAATTTCTTCTTGCCTCCGAGAGTTTTGGATTCAGGAATCCGAATTCCTTTTCTGAATCGAATAATTTCAAAAAGAATTATCTTATAGTATTTCCAAAGGCAAAATTCGTTTTATAAATGATAACATTGACTTTTTTAACGAATAAGATTTCCTTTCTTCCACTATCTTTTTTCTCCTGTATATACAATTTTCATTTGTCAGTTTCGCAGGCAGGCCTAGCACAGGCGGATCCACAAGAGCGTCATACAGATTTATCACCTTCAGGTATACCACTTCAACGGAAATCTGTTTTGAAATGAATTTCAGTCCAGAGAAATAAGCCTTTAAGTGAAAATGAAATCGGCTTAAGGAAGGGAAAGGAATAAGATTGAAAAATATTTCCGTTCTATTTCGTAGTTTTGCCATTTTCTAGCAGTATGGCAGCATGGGAGACACGGGATGGAATCCACAAAATTCTGTTTATTTTGAATGTATAATATTTATAAGCAAGATGTGACATTGAATAAATTTTCGTTGCAGATACTTCAGACTAGAAGGTGATGATTGGGAAGATGGTGTTCCGTTTGGGCATGTTTTGAGAGCTTTCCTCTTCAGTCATGCTTTCTCCAATATATTCTTATCGGGAAAAGTTTTTCAATCACATGAAATGTGGAACAAAAGGAGGAACTAATCAGCAGCACATTCGTATTGCAGGAGCCCATACGTTTCTTTTTTTGGAGAAATCCAAGAAATCTAATATAATTTTAAATTCCGGAGTGGAGTCTGTATCTGCGCAATGCCCGATACTGGCCAGTAGTATGGTTAGGTTGAGAATATTGGAATATTTGCTTGGAAACATACGTGGAAGTCTTCGCAGGTGTATTTCTGGTACTGACAAAGGAAATTCTAACCTTCAGGTTAATTTTGATTGATAATTGGTAGTTTTTTTTTGCTCTTAGATTTTCCATTATCTTCATAAAAGTACGTATATGCCATTAGAATCATAGAAGACCCCAATCAGCATCACTCCTTCCTACTGCCACATGAGATTTCCAATTATGTCTCACATCAACTTGCAATTTTTCTCAGACATATCCTAGGGTAGGGCCTTTTCATTTTTTTTATTTCAAATTCAACGTCGTCAAGGGTGTCATCAGAGAAATAAAGTAATGGATTGACCCTCTAAAAGCCTTTCAATTTTAGACTCAAATTGAATTGGAGGAAGCTGAGTGGTTTGCTGGACGGACGCTGGGGATAGGAAGCTGAGTTCTTTTTTTTTTCCTTCTACCTCTACTTCAATTTTCTCCTTAAGTTGGCCTCGGGTGTGTCCTACCTGGTGGTGGTGGTGGTGGGCTGTGGATACAAAGATCTGACTTATGATGATGATGATGATGATAATCGATTTTATCCAGAAGTAGGAAACCTCTAGTTTACTAGCCCTACTACAAAACTAATATTGTGTTCTACTTGAGTCAACGAGGAGAGCCAGAGGGAGAATCTCTGCCTCTTTCCCAATTTAACAAACGATTTTATCAGACAGAGATCAAGGAGAAAGTAAAGGGGAAAAAATCTCTCGTCTTTCCACTTCCTCTTCCAATTTCTGTTGTTGATGATAATGACGAAGATGAGGCGATGAGGGCTTTGTGAGTATCAACTCTGCCTCGTGTGCTTGACATCATCCCTCCGCCCTATGCTCTTCCACGAAAACCATGAGTAAAATAAAAGTGAAAGTCAATGATCACGTTTCATTTGGGGTAAAAAGAAAAAAATTAAGAGCTAGATGCGAGATTTTCACTTTTTCTCGCTGAAGTAATCCCAGAAATCGTTAAAATTGAATTAAATTGCCCAACATAAGGAGAAAATTGGATTTCGAATTTCTGATTTTGAGATTTGAACACACTTTTGAGTTTTTTCGAATATTTGAACCCCGTTTAATCTGTTTTGATTTCGGAAAAATCTTATGGGTTTTGACGTGCAAAAGATGGCTTTTCTAAGGCCCATGGTTGAAAAACGCCTGTTTTTTTTAACCCTGAAAAATGCGATTTGCGTGCTCCTTGGATCACTAGAAATGGTAGATTTCCCAATATTTAGTTTATACGTCCATTGAAATGGACAATGCGATTATTTAGATTTGTTAAAAAGTTCTACTTTTTTTTCAACGGTGTCGCCTTAGAAAATTAGTATGACATGTCAAAATCCCATAAGGATTTTTCGACATGTCAAAATCCCATAAGGATTTTTCGAAATGGCTAGAAAAGGTAAGAGGTATACTCATAAATTCTAAAAAACTCAAAGCGTGGAATGAAGTTGTCAACCTTGTTTAATCGCCATTTGGAGTTTATTTTCTAAATGAACCTCCCTGAATTCTGGGTTTTACAGGTCTGGGACATTCCTGTTAAAATAAAAAATAGTTGAGCACTTTTTAGTTTTCAGGTGTCGTCGTCTAGACCAAGTTTTTGTTATTGAAAATAAAAAGTTATTTTTGAAGACCCCCTAGTTTTCTCCATTGACCTTTACAGAGTCCTTATAGATTCTAAATTGGGTTACGGTCTTTGCACCTGTTGGACGTGAGGTACAGGGAGGAATTTTAATCCCAGGTGTGAACTTTTTAGATTTCACCCAAGGGCTACCATCTCCATGCTGAATATCTTTGAATACACGGAGGAATAGAAATACTAAGAACTTGAAAAAACTTTTACTTTGAAATCCTTGAGTTCAGTTTTATTTTATCCTTGACCTCGTCAGGTTGTCTTTTGCTTTCCTCTGATAAGAAAAAAAAATTAATCAAACATGGTTTCCCTCAACATTTTTCTGCTCATCACAACAGTACTTGCAATGGCAACAGCAGAGGAGACTCAGCCTCAACAATTTAACCGTCCACCCAGCACAGCTACAGCGTAAGCAACAAAAAAATTTTATGCATTCTGCCATTCAAATTTTTTTTTTAAATTATTTTTTTTTGTAATAGCGGAACAACTGGATTCACTATAGGAAAAAAGTACAATTTGGATGCAGCAATTATGAAGGATGGGACTGCTTCAGGTTCCTTATACGCTCTCGTTGGGGGTCAAGTTGGTCCAGGGTCAGCTTATGGTTACAGCAGTAGTGCCAGCCTCAATCCCTCAGGAGAAACAGGAGCTCCTGCTGGTGCAACTGCTCCATATTATGTAAGCCCTTTTCTCCAGACCAGTCAAAAAAAAAATTTTTTTACCAAAATTACTATATTTAAATTTTTGAAATTTTCAGTATGACCCATCCCAAGCCCAGTCTCAAGCAGTTGCCTACGCTGCACCCCAAGCACCCTCGCTCTTCTCACCTGCAAACGTAAATTACTACGCCGCTGGCGGTGTGTTTGTCGCCGTTTTGCTTGCTTACGGACTCTGGACATACTTCTTCCATTACTTTGGGATGAAGGCTGCCGTTGAAGATGCAGAGGAGGAAGAGGTCATGGACGGGAAGAATGCCACAAAAATCGCGAATAAGAAGACTCGTCGCCGCCGAGCTATTCGCGTAAGCTTGGATTTAAAATCTAAAATTTTTATCACGTCTCTTGTCCAACCTACTCAAAGAAAAATCCTTTTGAAAAAAAAATGCCTTCCTTTTCTCCTGATTGAGTTTCTGGGGATGGATTCTAATGTATTGTTGTTCTTTTTTTCAGCGAAACGAAGAAGCTGCTCGACTTGCCTCTATTGTCCTCTCAGCCATTGAGAGTGGGGAGTGCCTCCAAAAGTCAATCTGTTTAACAGGAAGTCAAATCGGGGGAACCGAGCGAGGAAAGTTGGCATTGGCAGTTTTAGAGAAATTGATTCCAGTCTCTGCTCAAACGAACAGTTACTACCTCATCCTTCAGAAGGCTCTTCTTGGGAAAGCTACGTGTGAGAAATTCAAATGTAGTTTCTAGATTTCTCCCACCTTCCTTTGTACGTGGGGAAAGTTCTGAGGTCTGAAATTAACAAATTAAGGTTCATTGCTCTTCAAAAGAACTTTAGTCTTCCAACCTCAAAAAAAAAATGCTCATTATTTGTTGTCTGAGGAAATTTTTTTTATGTAATTTTCTTTCTCAACTTTTTTATACATTTTCTTTATTCTGCTTTTAATTTCTAAAGGTGCTACAAGACTATGAAGTTTGAATAAATCACGTTGGTGCTATTTACAAAATTGTTGGACTCATAATCAAGTTTGTGATTTTTGGTTGAGAAAGTTTAAGATGAAAATTTCTGAGGATAGAACTTAATAAAATTATTTTCTTCTGATAAATCGGATTTCGATTGGGGAAAGAGAAGCATTTTTTACAAAAATTCCTGGAATAATTTACGGGTTGTTTACTATTATCTCCTTTCATCCTTCCAGATTACATCAAAAGGCTGAGGATTGAAAGGACTTTGCTAGAAGATTTGTGGTTTATCTTCTGGATTTCTTTTTTCTCCAGGAGTTTTCACTCCTTCCTTCTTGCACGACTCCTCTTTAACAAGGAGAAAGTAAATGAATTCTTTAGAGTTTTATCTTCTTTTGTTTCCCAGAGAAAATTCCATCAGCGTCTTAGCACCCTTAAGGAGGAAGAGTCTTTATTTTGAAAACTGCTCACTTTTTTGGCACCTTTTCTCAATCCTCAATTTCACTTCACAATAAAATTTAAGAGGGGAAAGCTAAAAGAGTGGCTTAATGCCTTTTACAATCATGATTTCAGTTAATTTTTTTTTTCGAAGCTTGAGAGAAAATTGAATTTTGAGAATCATAAGTCCAGTGTAGTCTCATCCGCGTGCTCTACCCTAGGAAAACTCAAATCATTCAATACACAGACGAGCGGAGACCACGGAGGAATGACTATGATATGAGAAATTCTCAGTGAAGTGAAAGTAAAAGAAATTTCATTAGAAATTCCATTTTGAGTTTCGAGGATCTTGACTTGTAATTTGAATATATAGGGAAAATCCAAGTTTTTTGAAGTGTGATTTTGATCTTTAATCGAAATCCATTCAAACCGATTAAAGGAAATAAACGGAAGAGGGTTCCAATAAAAAATCCAATTTTCTCCTTACCAAAATTCCTTCATTTTTCATAAGGTTTAATAATGAAAACAATTGGTCGATTAAGGTTTCAAGGTATTTTGAATTTTTATGAGTCTAAAAAAAATGAATAAAAATTTTGTAAAGTGTTATTGGAAGACAGAGTTTATAATCTACTTGAGCTTACAAGTATTTTCTTTAACAGCTTTTGAAAATATAAAGGTGAAAGAGGTGATTAGTCGAGAGACTTGCCTGAAATCTTTTTAGGCTTTGTGATTTTCAGAAAAGCTTTTTAGGTCTTAACTCGTGCGTGACTCCTTAATTAGGCACTTCTGGTTAAGGTTTTTTATTTTTAAACTGAAGCTTTATCCTTTAGAGAATTTTTGAATGTCTAAAAAAATCCAAGTAATCCAAAATCCGGGAATTCCTTTTAAGAAAACATTGGGAAAAAGGACGAAAGTTTAGTGGCGGCTTTTGATGTCAGAAGTGTGAAATCAGGTTTCTTTTGTTAGGGTTTTCTTAAATTGGAAGGATTTGTGAGGCTAGGGTTGAGTATCCATAAAAAACGGTAGGAAAGAAAGGAGTCTACTTTGATTTCCTTTTTTTCAATAATTCAATCTTTCTGAGGAAGGAGAAAAAAAACTACTCGTAAAATATGAGAATTTATTTTGAATGAGAAAACTTGAGAATCTCTTCTTGCTTTCACTTCAGAGAAAGAAATATCTGTAGTAGAAGTGAATCTAGAGCTCAGCCTTCCACGTCTCATTTTCTTCTATTGTATTCCTCACACCTTGACTGACCGGACAACGAAACCACCCATAGAAAATTTTCATGAAATATGATAGAGTGGAGGATTTTTTGATTAAATCTCAGTTTGCGACAGAAGTAAGCAATTTTAAATCACAAGAAGATTAGAAATCAAGTGATTTTATTATTACTGCGTGCTTTGTAATTTTTAATATAGAATTTTTCTATACCCCGTTAACTAGCTTTCTCCAATCAGACCGGTGATTAATCTTGAGACTCGTAAAACCTTCATTCAGCTCATCAATATTCAAATCGAAGAAAGTGAAGTGGTTCTCTCCACCTCTGAAAAAGTTAATCAGATTTTCTATTTCTAAACTTTGCAAATTGAAATGAAGGGCTTCTATCTTCGCTTTAGTATAAGTGTTAGAAGTAGAAAATGACTGACGCTGGTCCTAATGAGTGATGAACTTGGCGTGATTAAAAGGGGAAAAAAGTTTAATGATGATAGTATAACGTGAGAAGATGGTCTCAACTTTACACGGCTCAAATCGTTCAAGAAATTCTCCTCATTCTCAATTCTGTTGAAAAGTTTAATATGAACTTAGGGAAAAAGTTATAAGTTATGAGAAGAAAATTACTTTTTAATTTACTCCTGAGTGGGCCGGAACTTAAAAATATAATTTCTGAAAAATAAGAAAAGGTGGGGGGCTGGGTTGATAAAAATACACTGCGCGCAACAACATCAGCCGAGAGACCCGGCAATCTCTTCTCTCTCTCGAATGCATAATTTTCGGAACCTGGTTTTTTACAGTTTGCCGTTCTCAGAGATGCACAGATTAAAAAATTTGAAATTTTCAGGAGAGCTTACTCGGCATGAAGGGGAAATGTCCACCAACTGAAGGTCACTTGTAAGGTTATTTACACCTTTTCGGTGACACAAACCTCTACTCCCCATGACTTACGTGCTAAGCCGTCTTCCCTATAGGCTTGGTCTGAAACGCCCCTTTGCGGAGTTACGAAGTGCGGGAAAGGTTTAAAGCCATCTCCACATTGTGGGACAAATTATTTTTTGGTTGTTTACTCCCAATAGGAATACTGANTCTCCACATTGTGGGACAAATTATTTTTTGGTTGTTTACTCCCAATAGGAATACTGAGAGTTTTCTGTCAGTTGAATTTGATTAATTAAAATATAGTGAGCGAAATGCCGTACTGTTGTGTACCACAGTGTACTAATGGTTCCAGGACTAAGAAAAAAGGCATGATAGACCTAAAGTTTCATAGATTTCCAGCGGATGAGACACAATTTAAAAACTGGATAAAAATAATCAGGTAAGTTTGAACACTAGCATACTGTTTTACAGAAAATCGAGTAATATGTGAAATGAATTTAAGGAAACGTGAACAGCAGTAACATTACTAATTATCCACTTATGATTTAAGTTCCAGAAGAGAAAACTTCCAGTGGAACATGAACTCTGTGGTCTGCAGCTGGCACGTTCCTGATGGTAAAGAAGCAGGACCTACGAGATTTCATTCTAACCAAGACAAGGATTTCAGCTTAACGGGGCTGAGTACATGTACGAAAGAGGAATTCACTCAATTAATCAAATGAAGATTTGGACCTACGAGATTTCATTCTAACCAAGACAAGGATTTCAGCTTAACGGGGCTGAGTACATGTACGAAAGAGGAATTCACTCAATGAATCAAAAATAGATTGATTGACAAATCTGGCTTTGTTTATAGATCCTAAAACTAATCGAGGGCGGAAGCGGCAAGCAGTGGACGCTGAAGAATTTTCACAAAATCTCTCTGCAACTCCCACCGGTATGATAAGAGCTGTGTACTGAATACTAACCCTTTGATATCTCTGAACTCACTTTTTTACAGTTTCGGATCATCTGGAAGCTCAAGTCCTAGAGTTACAAAGGCAAGTTGAAGGTCAGCTGTCAGAAATCAAACACTACAAGGAACAACTGAAAATTAAGGACGCTCAGCTTTTAGCCAAAGATGTCCACATCTCTCTTTTAAGTCATCAGCTGCAAAAAGCAAATGAGAAATTGCATTTTCACAAGAACGTGAGTACTGACAATACCAGGCTCAAAGTGAGAGTAGCAGAATTGTCCAAGGAACTGAAAACACGGGAAGTAGTCACGAAACATTTTTACACCGACTTCCCGTCCTGGACCACGGCAACACTTACAAGTTTCACAGGACTCCAGTCTCATCATGCAATTCAGGTGCAAAGTAATATGCTGCAAAAGCAAGGACTGAAAAAGTCTATTCGCACTCATGGATTCCAGAAGCAGCTGCTAATATTTTTGATGAAGCTGAAATTAGACTTACCAAATAAGGTTATCGCAATTCTCTTCTCTACCTCCAGCACCACCGTATCAACAGTGTTCAAGACACTACTGGATGCAGTATATGAGCTTTTCTATGAAGGAGCCGGGGTCCTCACTTCAATTCCGACGAAAGAAAAGAACATGGCATCTCTCCCTACATGCTTCCAAAACGAAATGAAATCTTGCAGAGTGGTCTTGGACTGCACAGAATTTGAAATGGAAGCACCTTACCAAATGGACCAGAAGAAAGCTACTTACAGTTCCTACAAAAGCAGGTATTGTACTTTTAATCCATAATTTACATGTCAGAATTTTGGAAGCGAAAATAATATTCTGTATTTTTTTTAGGTATACAATGAAAATGCTCATCGGATGTGCTCCTAACGGTGTCGTTAACTTCGTGAGTGATTTATATGGTGGCTCCGAGTCGGACAAGTCAATTGTTCTGAAATCGGGCTTCCTCAGCAAAATGAAGTCTGGGGACCTAATCCTTGCTGATAAGGGTTTTGAGTTGTTCAACATCTTACCAGCAGGAGTGGGCCTGAATATCCCGTCCTTCTTGATTAATCAGCAATTCACTCTAAGAGAGACCATTAAGAATCGAGCAATCGCTAGAGCGAGAGTTATTATTGAAAGGTTAAATGCCAGGTTAAGGCTGGGAAAAGCAAGTTCGGCTAAAACTGTTGCGCGGGGAAAATAAGAGAAAGTAAAAACTTTAGGGTGAATTTCGCCTTCATTTGTTTTTTGTATTTTTTTTGCGGCCGAGTGCTTTTCTCCTGCATGGGGTTTCTGCAAATGTAACTCACCGCTCACCTATGTTTGAAGGAAGCAGGGCAAAAGTACCTCTTGACTAATATTTTTGCGTGCGCTGTATGATAAAAATGACTAATTAGGTATCATTTCATAAAAGATTTATTTTTGGCTCTCAGCTTTAATTTAACGCGTGTATCCAGCTGTAGAAAGTTAGTAGTACCTGACTAAGCACTGTTATTACTAGTACCTGGCGCTTACACTTCAATTTTGAAGATCCCATAACGTTCTCTAAGTGGTTTTAGTGGAAGATCTTTTAACTATAGTAGTACGCTTTGAATTTTAATTTTGATTAGGAGTATTGGTGCTGTAAGGATCGCTGTAAATCATCATTCGTGCTAACCAGGTACGAAATCGTTCTTCAAATTTTTCCCTGATTTCCCCAGTTGGCTAAAAGAGAAAGCAATTTTTCAATTCATGATGTATGAACTTTCTCATTTTTTCCAATACTCTACCTACGCAAGCCTCCTAAACTCTCCTGTTTACTAAAATAAAGAATTCGGATTCATTTCAGAGCTGCTCAAATACTACAAAGGACTGAATATTTGAAATCTCAAGCGAGAGCGAATTGGTAAAGAAACCAACAGCCGTCGTCACTTCCAAAGATATGCATTATATTTTTATTTACTGGAAACTAGCCTACATGCTTTTCCCTACTTTCACTTCACATGAGCTAAAAGCTGTGGCTATTATCACTCAAAATAAAAAATGCATTAGTGTAATCCAAGTTGGAGGGAATATCCCACGCTACTTTCTTCTATCAATCCCATTCTCCTTTACAAGAACCACTTAGTCCTTACAAGGTTCCATGTCGGACTGACTCGGTTAGTGGCACCGAAGAGTGACAGGGATGGTCAGGGAAAGGATTGAATAAATCAAAGTTAAAGTTTGGGAATAACTCATACTGCTTGGCTGGGTTCAATTAAATCGATACGAGAAAATCGAAGTCTGGGTAGGGGTCTCACTAACTCTGAGAGTTCTATCAACTACCTTTTTTTCACCTTTCACGATTTTGGGATTAAATTACGGATTTTCGGGAACCCTTTAGCAAATCTCTGGTAAAATACAGTGTTCTGGGAATAGGTATTTAATTAAAATGCTCATGTTCTCAGTTTTTAGTATTGGGTTGAGGTTTTGTAGAGTTCATGCTGATGAAGAAAATCCTACAGGATGATAATAGCTCTGTTTACTTTGTTGTACTTTCTCCCAGGTGGGTATTTTATTTTCTACCTAAGGACATGAGCTCAATTGAAAAGGAGGATAAGCTCCCTTCCCAGTTGTTCCTATTTTCACAATGTTTCTCTCCTGCAATAACGTATAGCAATTTCGTAGAGCCCTCCCTTAGAAGGGAATAATTGCTTCCTGGGAAATTAGACGGAATAATCTCTTAAGCATGTAGGACCATAAACTTCATATCTTTTTGATGAGATATGAAAATTAATATAAGTTGGAGAGGCGGATAGCGGATGAGATGGAATCCTGACTTTCTCCTACTACTCACTTTCTATTGTTATCATCTTCTCAGTCCTAATGAATTCTAAGTATTTTGAGTAATATACTACAACAGATTCAGCAGAGGAAATTAAAATTCTAGGAAAGCTGGCTATACTCTCAAGTTTTTGACTTTAATTTCACTTCATTTTTCGAATGGTTTCCTGGAAAAGTTTAACTCTGTGGTTTAGAGATGGACGGTGTTTCGAATTGGGGCTCCTTTCTTTAAGGCCAGTTTTTTACCGACGAAGGCGGTGTACGTATATTTGACAAGGATATCTTCCGGAGTTTCATGTGAAATTCCCCTCTATAAACATTCCCTATGTGAAAATCCCCTCTATAAAAATTCCCTATGTGAAAACCCCCTCTGTGAAAACCCCCTCTACGAAAATTCACTACGTGAAAATCCTCTCTACAAAAATTCATGAAAATCTTCTGTGTGAAAATCCCCTCTAACAATTCTAACTGGACAAGTCCAGGTCAACATAGCCGCCTGGCTACCCTTAGGTGTCTACTTGGACATGCGATGCCCACTATGACTGCCACGAAACGTGCTTCCAAATTAACGTTAATCTGACTATACTCAGACTGGGTTACAACTTGGAATTGGATAAGGCGGTCAGGTCAGTGTGGCCATGTCAAGAGTTGATATGCTTCTTTAGAAATATGAGCATGGACATATGTCATGGTCAACCTGTCATGATGGGCCAGTCATGGCGAACATCCTAGAAGATGTACCTTGTACCACCCGAAACTCATTTTTCTCAAGTTACCCCGGTTTTACTATGCCAATATTTAACTTTATGAATTAATCATACTATTAACTTTGGGAGTTGCATCTGCTAGGGAAAAAGGTTTTATAATCTTATAATGAAGGTTTTATAATGAAAATTCCCTTAAAAAATTCTCTTATGTGTTTGTGTCATCTGCTACTACTAAAAGCATTGCCATCTCACTTCAGCGAACAAAAATTAGTTTGGGGGTGGATGGATAATAGGAATTTCTTGGTTAACTCCGTTGAGACTAAAGAAACAATGCTATCAGTAGTAGCAGATGACAGAAACACATAAGCGAATTTTGCTAAAGATGTTTTCATCAGAAGATAATAGAGAGATGCAGCTAGAATGAAATGTACTCAAGTTTTGGCTTTAAGGATGCAAGTTGGCTCCCCAAGTTGGGTCTTGAAGGAAATTCTCTTGTGAAATCTACTGCAAAACCGATTCTTGAAGACATTATTTTTCACTCAAGCTCAGCCAATCAGAGAGCTACTTTTCACCCACTTGTTTTCGCGTGCGAAGAAAAGAGCAACTACCTTGAGTACAATTTTAATTCTCTTCAGGCTGCACGGATTTTCTTGAAGTAATTTTATTTTTCCTTCAAGATTTTCTTGAAGCCAAAACTTGAGTACATTTCATTGGAGCTGCATCTCTCTAATAAAAACTTTTCTCCCAACTTAAGCGTAGATGTTGGCATAGTGAAACTGGGGTAACGTGAGAAAAAGAGGTTTCGGGTGGCATTAGGGTCATCATCACATGTCATGCCATGTCAAGGCGGTGGGGGCGGTGACAGGTCACGGTGTTAAGCTGATGAGCTGAACTCATCCCATTGTTTGAAGCAAGGAATGAGGCCGAGTAGTCCAACTTTCTTCGTTGCTCAACTTCATCTTCTTCTGCGTCTATTTTAGAAGTTTTAGTTCATGAAGATAGGAGTAATGTATTATGTATTTTCCCTAAAAAGCTTTCAATGTTTCTCTCGGATCCTCCTTGGTTTCTCATGAGGGTGAGAGGTGGTATATCAATTTCATCCCAAAAGATCTCATCTCATCAACTGACATTTATTGCTAATAGAAAAAGACGGAATTTTCCGGGATTTTCTAAGAATTACTGAGTTTATGGATTTAATCAGGAGCCTAAACACGCCAACTTGCTTTTCACTCTCAAACTTTTCCCTTTAAATTTTTTCTTTCTCACCCACCACTCCGTGGTGTGAAGTAGAGAAAATTAATTTTTAAGGATGGGTGTGGGTGGCGAGAGTAGATGCCGTAGTTGCGGTTTGGGAAGATTTCAGAACTTTCCGAAAGTAACCATGGTAATTAAGTTCGTTGAATCCTATTAAAATCTTCATCAAAAAGTGTTGAGTATTTCTGTGAAAATCAAGACCCAGTTTTCTCTATTGTTGCAAAAAATACACTATAAATAGGTTTTTTTCGCAAGGAATAAATCAACAATTCTTCCCTCGTATAATCATTTCATCGTATTAAGGAGTTCTCATCAAAGAAAATACTTTTCTCAATTTTTCCTTCTCTATCAAAAAGAAACTTGTTTACTATGGGATAAACTTTACTTTTTTTTTCTTTGAAAAATTCTCTTTTTCGTTCCACATGTAACAAAGTTTATAGTATTTCTTTTTCTTTATTAATAGTGCGAGCTATTCATGCGAATCAAATGTTAGTCCGGACGTCCGTTGACACGATAACTCACGAACGGTTTGTCGGATTGACATGATTTTTGGTATGAGAGCTCTTTAGGGTCCCTCGAGGAACCCTATTGTTTTTCAGACCGATCAGTGAAGTTTTGAAAAATTTCGATTTTTGGCCCATATGTTTATATGGGCTTATGGTGCATATTTGCTTACGTGCTTATGGTATACCTACCTATACACCCGGTACACCCATGTATACACCAGCTACACCCGGTATACCTCCGTATACACCAGTTACACCCGGAATACCCCCGTATACACCGAAAAACATGAAAATTACAAAACACGTCAGAAATACATAAAAATTACAAAAATCATCAGAAATACATAAAATTACAAAAATTACAGAAAGCGTCTGAAATACATAAAAATTACAAAAAATGTCAGAAATACATAAAAATTACTAAAAACGTTAAAGATACATAATAATTACAAAAAACGTCAGAAATACATAAAAATTGCAAAAAACGTCAGAAATGCTCGCGCTACTTCATACAACCGTGTTGTCACGGTTTATCATTATTGGCATATTATAATTAAGCTTTACTTTCGCCAGTTCGAGAGTGACGCTTGAGTGCAATTCTAATGTAAACAACCAAGCCGGCACTCGCGTCGGCCCTGAACTTTCGGTGCGAAACACTACTTTTGAAAATGAGAATGATCAATTAAAAACGGCCCGAGAGTACCTGCACTGTGAATAATAGATACAAAGCGCCAAAGTGACTTTATGATCAGTTATTACTCTTCTCACCTAAAAACAGCGAGGAAGGGCCTCTTGTGAAGGGTAGGTCATGAGCCACAAAAAGGGCTCGCGGTGTGAGACTCGAGGCTCTTGGCCTAAAAATCTTTACTTTCTCTTACTCTCTCTCTCTCTCGAGAGGCAGTGTTATCACTAGGTCGAGTGACGCTGGTCACTGGACCAAGTGACGAAACGGGCCAGGTGCAAATAAGTTTTCGGAGTCTTTTACCTCATTTGCAAAAAACACAAATAGGTAAGAATTTTTTGTAGGTATAATCCTAGTATAGGTCCCCCAAAAGATTAGTTCCCTATTATGTTAGGTTCAAACTAGGAAGCGCGAAATTCAAATCCTTATGGGCAATTTCTAATGGGGGACCTATGCTAGGATTGTTCCGAACTTTTCCGCGAAGAGCTTTCTTCAACTTTGTTGCCTCACTTTATTCAATTATCGGCTCTACTCGCTCCAGCAATCGCTACATATCTCTACTTTACTTGCACTCAGGTAAAAAAAGCTTATGTAGCGATTTTGAGTATACTGTTGGTTTTGACTTCCCACTTGCACTGCTGATAAACTTTATTAGTAGCGCGAGCTATTCATGCAAATGCTGGTGTTAGTCTGTGCATCCGGCCGTTAGTCCTAACCTCAATATCACTGCAACGTACGATCGGATTGACTTGATTTTTAGTAAGAAATTACATTATTGTTCCTAGTTGTGAACTACAAACTTTCATAGCGTTCGGTGAAGTTTTGCAAATTGTCGACTTTTGTGGCATGTGTTCATATGGGCATAATGTGCATAGAAGACCCTCCTATACACCCAGTACGCCTCCATTTACACCCAGCACACCTCCATTTATACCCAGCACATCCCCATATACACCCGGTACACCCCCACATATACCCTGTTCCTCCCATATACGCCCGGTACACCCACATATGCACCCAATCCGCCCCCTGTACACCCCGTACATCCCCATATGCCCCCCGTACACCCGCATATACACCCCGTACACCCCGTATACACCCTGTTTCCCCCCATATACACTCGGTACACCGATTGTTTAAGCATAAATCTTACCATCGCGCTATTTCGTACATCCGTGTTGCACGGTTTATTTCCTTCTTAAAAGGAGTGTAGAGTAAAGGTAAGGTCCGTCGTCATGCTCGTCTCTACTACTTGGAATTCAAATTGATGAAACAGGAATTTTTATACGTTCGTTTCAATTTCAATTTTTATGAAGTCCAAGCTGAAGTGCCCATTTCTAAAATGAACACTGCTTTATACTGATCCAAGGATATTGAGGGGCTTTTCTTGAGTGGCGTCTTTATTTTCCAAAAAAAAAATCAGATTTTTTTTACGGAAG
The DNA here is from genome assembly GCA_019776545.1 of Brachystomella parvula. Lineage (NCBI taxonomy): Eukaryota > Metazoa > Arthropoda > Collembola > Poduromorpha > Brachystomellidae > Brachystomella > Brachystomella parvula. The sequence continues at coordinate 214 of JABASM010001015.1, read as the reverse complement.
ATGCTTGTGGTCTATGAACGTTGGAAAGGTGGAAAGATGCTTGAGCATTGGTTTTAAATAACCTTTTACATAATCTTTTAATCTTCTCCAAGATCCCCCCCCCCCCCCCTACAGACCATAGACATCTCCATCATCAAGTCCACTTTTGTTTGTTTCAATAGTAGAACTTTCTTGATTTTCCTTCAGAGTGAGTAAAAGCTAGTGGAAAGTTGAG